>OY019135.1:1497994-1780494 GCA_955652365.1 Eristalinus aeneus | reverse complement strand
CACACGCCGAAGGGTCTAGGTTCGACTCCCAGTTCAACACCAATTTTTCTAATATTTCACGGAACCACCTCTTTCGAGCTGCGGACAACACTCAAAGAGTAATAACTGTCTAAGAAAGCTTCTCAAATTTCGCCGTTCGGAGTCGGCAAAAAACTGTAGGTCCCTTCTACTCGTGAGAGAACAGTAGCGCGCACAACACGAGTAGTTGATGAGCAAGTTAGGCCCTGGTCCCCCTTTGGACTGTAGCGCCAACAATTATTATTAATTATTATTTCCAATAAACATTAAAGTAATTAGTAATTGAAATTCTCTCAATTACAATTACAGGCGATTGTAATTGAAAATTCCAATTACAAATTAAAAGTTATTATAAGTCTTTAATTACATATCAACATGCTTTCAGCCTATTGATTATATGCGAGAAATTTATATTATCTCTCGTGTTAGACCAAGATTTTATTATGGTAGGTTGTGGATAATTTTATTTATTTTATTTATTTATAACTAATACAGAGATTGGTAAATTTAAAGAGATTTTTGAGGAGTTCTTAAGGGTTATTGTTGGGAAAGAATTCTAGTCGTGTAAAATTAAAGGAGGAACAATGGGATAGGATGTGATGTAAATTGAGTGGAGATGGGTTGCAGTATGCACATAGTGAAGGCAAATTTTTATTTAGGTAGTGTTCATGAGTGAGTTTATTATGACCAAGTCTCAACCTTATAATCTTGGAGATTTCATTTTGGGAAAGCTGGGAGGGGTCGATCAATTTGGTATAGTCTAGGACACTTTGTATATCTGGGTTTATGGATTTATACCATGAGGACGAATTGTTGAAGATGGATTGTGGATCAGCAAAGGTGATATTGATATTATCGGCGTATTCATTGCCTATAATTTGTGCGTGACCCGGAACCCAAATAATTTTTACTCTAGAGTACTGGATATAAAGAAGATGTCTAAGATTATTCGAGTTGAGAATGGTGTCAATAGAAGACAATGAATCCGCACAGATATCATATTTTGTTTTCTTGAATTTCTTGGTGTATTGCAAGGCTTCTAGAATAGCTATGACTTCAGCAGAAAATATAGATGTGAGAAGAAAAGAAAGTATGGTTTTATTTTCAAAAGTAACACTAAAACTGATTTTATCATCTGTAAAAATGAAAACGAAGTCTCTGAAGGAGTTTTTGAGTTCAAGATAAGATTCTAATGGGGTATTCGATTTATTGCTGAATTTTATTGATCTAACAACAGATGAATTTGGAAAAAGCCAAAGAGTGATTGAAAACGATTGGTTTGTGGGAAATATTAAATTTGTCACAGAGGGTCTTAGAGCGAATAATACTAGAGTGGATATTCTTTTTTGACGCGGCTTTGGTTTTGGAGAGAATTTTGAAAAGTGGAGTGTCATTGCCAAATAGGGAAGATTTATATAGTTTTAGGGTGGACTGAAGGCGCAAAGTTTCTATGGTTAGCAAATTTGATTCCAGGAGGAGATGGTTGATTGGGGTAGTCCGAAAAGCAAAAGTGACTTTCTCATCGCAGCATTATATATGGTTCTAATTTTATTAAGTGTTGTTTTGGGAGCGTACCCGTATAAAAAGATGCCATAATCAATTGTGCAATCAATAATGGACTTGGTTATTGAAATCAGAGAGCTTGGATTACAGTTGAATCTGTTGGAAGAGAGTGATTTGATTATATTCAGTTTATTGCCTAAAGTTGGGAGAATATGATTAACGTGGCTATTCTATTTGTAATCTTTTTGTAAGACAATGCCAAGAATTTTCAATGTATTAACTGTTTCTATGTCTGTATAAGTTGATACTATACTACAGAAACAATTATTCTTTCGACATATGCGGAGGTGTTTAGATTTTTCTGTAGATAATTTGGCTCCGGAGTATTTACACTAGGATGAAATGTCTAAAAGAATTGGGTTTAAGTCAATGTTGATGGAGCAGTTTTTACTGTTAATTTCTTTTACAATGGTAAAGTCGTCAACATATGCACAGAATTTTATACCTTATTGGAGAGATAAAATATCAGCCAATTTATTGAATGCAATGAGGAAAAGGGGAACAGATAAAGGTGAGCCTTGGTGTATTCCGTTAAAAATAGGTAAAAGAGGAGAAGAAGAATGGCCAATACGTACACTAATCTTCCTATGTGTCATGAAGTTTATAACGTATTTGATAATAAATGGTCCTACTTTCCATAACTTAACTTGGTCAACAATTGTGTGAGCCCAAATTTTGTCGAAAGCTTTTGTAAAATCAAGAGAAATTAGGGATAAGCGTCCTTTTTTGATAGTGGTTTAGTTATGTAATGATCGAGAATCAATAAGCCGTCTTATACCGATTTACTTCTTTTAAAGCCCATCTGGTGACAACTGAGAAGCTTGTTGCGGGAAACAAACCACCAAAGTCTATTAGCTAAAATTTTGTCAAGGACCTTAGCACAACATGGATTCGGAGATATAGGTCTGTACGATGTACTATTTTTATATAATTGTTTAATATAATTCCGGAAGGTGCTATTATAGAGATTGAGGAGCCTATTTCTAATTGAAAAGGTAAGGTTTTTCAACAAAGGATATGAAATTCTGTCATTGGCAGGAGTTTTTCTTTAAGTTTGTTTAAGGCTAAAAGGAGTTGTGTGGACGAAATGCCTCCATCTATAATTTGGGCGTTGAATGATAAGGGATACGAAGCCGTCGAGATCGTAAGGTATTTATTTTGACAAAAAGAATGAGTAAAGTTGGACTTAGAGGAGTCCTTAGACCAAAGGTTCGCAAATAGAAAAGAAATTTCAATCGGTTTGGTGATATTATTGAAAGGAGGATCTGTAGAAGATATGCAGTGGATTGAGGAAGGAGGTTTGAGTCCACATAATCTTCTTATCGAAGACCATATTTTGCCTGTGGGAGTTGTGGGATTGATTTCTGAAGTCAGTTTTTGAATAGATTCACGTTTAGCTAATTAAACTTTTCTTTTAAATAGGGTGTTGACTCTCTTATAGTTAATGATGTTTTCAGAAGAAATGTTACGTTTTAGGATTTGACAAAATTGGTTTTTCTCTTTTTTTAAAACTTCCAATTCTTTATTTTACCAAGGAGTATTCCGATTTGTGTGTAAGGAGCCAGTTTGGGGGATGGAGTTGTTAGCACGTTGCAGAATTATTTTATGAATATTAGCTGCTTCTTTGTTTAAATTAGAAGAGTATGGGTATTTAGTACAATCGATATCTAAATATTGTTGGTATAAATTCCAAATACCTTTATCAATACTAAGTTTAGGTCTAATTTTTGAAAAGGAAGAAGATGAGTGGAAAGAAGATATTGCTATCGGAAAGTGATCCCTTCCACATAAATCACTGAAAGTACTCCCTTCTGAATCAGTCGCTAAACTAGGGGAGCAAAAAGATAGGTCTACATGAGTTAAGGAAGAGTGAGTGCTGAAATGAGTAGGTGAACCATTATTTAATAAATGGTAGTTTGACTGAGAGACAATGTTGCCACGGCTATTGTTTTTAGGAGAGCCAAGAATTGAAATCTCCAAGAACTAAAGAAGGCTAAATATGGTCGAGAATATTACCTAAATTCTTTATTAAAGTTTTTGTGGGGAGAATATAAATATATATTATGGATACTTTTTGCTTTGAGGTGATTTCTACGCCAAGAGCTTCTAAGTCATTGTGGAGTGTAAGTTGACAATACTGCAACGAAAGATGTACTAGGGTTGTTAGTTTGGTGGATAGAGTTTAATTGGTAGTACTTTTTGTTTCGTTGGGTGAGAGGGAGATCCGACACTGTCTTTGTTGTTTGATATAGGTTTTATTTTTTGATGAGTTTCTATTAGATGGATGATGCTTCTCAGGTTCAGAATTTACTCGGTTGTTTTCTAGTTTGGTTACACTAGCAAATGAAGGTGTTGCTATGTTAACTTGGATTGGATTGTTTGTTGTGTAAATGCGCCTAGCTTCAGATAAACTGCATTTATTTTTGGTCTTTATAGTCAGGATTTCTTTCATTTCGATATATTTGGGACTGTTTTTGTCAGTGGAGGCGTGAGGAGCTAAGCAGTTAGCACACATCACCCACTCGCATGGGGCAGGAGTGTGTGGAGGAGTGTTGTAGTTTTCACATTGGTCCTAAAAGTTGGCAGTTCTTGCATCGCATTGGATTCGGAACGTATTCCGAAACCTTTGCTTTGTACCATTCTATTTCTAGAGTTTCAAGAGGTTGGTAACGGTCAAATGTAAATAACATTTAACCAGTACCTTTATTTACTTCATTATGTTTTTTTGTGAACTTATAAACATCAGTGACGTTTTGAGATTTCAGCACTGTTATAATTTCTTTTTCGTTTACATTAATCAACCAAGGAGCGTATACCACGCCCTTTGAATTACTAAGTGATTCGTGTAGCTTTACGCTTACAGGGCATATGTTTGATAAGGAACTTACAGTTAGGAATTTGTCTGCTACTCGTTGATTTTGGGCTAATAAAACTAGGTTACCATCTCTAAGTTGAGTAATTTGGTCATATTCGGTGCTGATTGATTGTTTTGTTGATCGCGGCTCCGGTGGATCCTCAGCAAATTCACTGAACCGGTTGCCGGGTTTTATTTTTGCCCCCGGGGCCATTTCACACTTAAAGTTTCAAAACAATTAATTAATTTTAAATTTAAATCAAGTCAAGGAAAAATAAAACAGTAATTTAGTCTTAATTGGAGAGAGGGAGATAAAAATAGAACACTTCACTGCTGCGTAATCGATGTTGTCGTAACAAGGGTTAGACGACGACTGACGACAGATAATTATTGGACACAATTGCAAATAAAGTCAGAAAATTGTATATTGTTTGATTCATTGATACAGTACTGAATCACTGATTTTACATAGCGAGATTAACATAACAGTCTGTAGTGGTATGCATATCCAGGCAAACAACATTTGACAGTTACATTTCATTAAATTGCTCATGATTGTTCAAATCAGAGAACCATTAAAATTCAAATCTAGAAGAAGAAATTAGAAAATCGATATATTTTATATTATTCAAATCCTCATTTCAAAAATATTCAAATGACAAATAGAAAAATAGAATTAAAAACAGAAAATTAAACAAAAACATTATTTCATCTATCGAGTATAACCCAACAGAAAGATCATTAAACATAATTTTCATTTGCTTTTAACAACACCAACAATTCCAAATTCGTGTCAAGGAGGTTTTGTTTTCTTGGAGGTGAAACTAACCCAGCGAGTAAAAACAATCTTTCTACTGGCGCAGAAAATGTCAATGGAGTATTTGATCGAACCAATTCCCTCTGCACTAGAGAGTAGTTATTCAAAAGTTCTATTTTTGTATTTTTAGCTACAAAAAAGTGCGAAAATTCTTCTTCCGAGAGGTTTTTCGCTGTCTGGCCATTTTCAAAAGCATCAGTAACATCTAAAATAACCTCATATTATGTCTTTTAAAGATTTTTGTTACTTTCGGAAGGAAAAACGTCATCACCAAAATCGAATATACTTTTTAATGAAGGTGCCGCTTCTGAATGTATATTCGATGACAGCTCATATAATATGTGCTTCCGGGAATATGTATCGATAACATTGAAAATCGTACTTTGGGTGATACCATATAATGGTAATAAAGCTTTTAGCCAATTGACTTTGACCAAAGGGTGACAAGCTGCTGCAACAGCTTGAGCCTCTTCGGTTAAGTAGAAGAATGACTTAAACCGATTTATTAGACCTTTCTGCATTTGCGCAAAGTGTCATGTAAAAATACTAAGATTACTGCGCTTAGCATTCTATCGGCCTTTATGTTTAAGGTTGTCAAAAATGGCAATACAAATGAAAAATACATTCCTGTCTGACAATGTATGAAATGATTATCTAACTATAATTTCGCTATTCGATGCTAATATTTTATCTATAATAGTTTCATTTGTAAAAAACACACTCCCAACACTGACACTTATATATACCCAAAACAACACATCTTTTTCCAAATGAAATTCATTAACTTACATTGTTATAAAAAAATTTAGTTAAATCAATCTCTTCCGCATTCTTGCTTTTCTCTAAAGGAATTTCAGAAATATCATTTTCAATAATTATCTGTCCTCTTATTTGAATGACGAGGGGTACCCTCTGCTTCCGGACCGTTAACTTATTTACCGTATCAATTGGTATGAACAAAACAACAACCATGGTCGGACAAAATGTATTACATCGTCTCTAGCGTTGCACCGAATACTCTATGCATATTAATGTAAACAACGCAATTGGGCAAGTAGTCGTTATCAACTTGTTTACAATATTGAAAACTTCAAGTTTTTGGTATAGGCGTTGTATTATTTGGGTCAACTCATTGATGCATTTTATGTTTTCTGTTGTTAATTTGATTTAAAATATTTAAGTACATTATACATACACAATGATTACAAAGAAATGTAATCATTACAATATTTTTAAATATAACATATTTCTTCAATTATATCAATGTTGAATGAAAAGTAATTGAAAATTTCACTTTCATGTAATATGTAATGAATTGTTTTAAATTACAATTACATTAATGTGTAATTAAAAAAATTCAATTACAAATGCATGCCTTCTTCTTCTTCTTGTGGTGCTACAGTCCGGGCCCCAACCAACATGCCTCTTCAGCCAGCACGATCTTTCGCCAGCTGCCTCCAGCTGTTCAAGTTGGTTGCGGTCCTTCTTAATATGTGGGCGCCACCTTAGCCTAGCCTCTTTTCCGTTGTCCCAATGGCTCGGATTCGAAGACTTTTCGGGGCGAAGCAGTGGTATCCACATGCTCTATATGGCCTAGCCATCTTATGCGTTGTAGCCGTTAGAGTTCTTCGTTAAACTTCTCCTCCAGATGCCATCAACGCAAAAAAGGACCAAAAATCGCACTCAAAACTTTTCTCTCGAAAAGACTAAGGGCTTCCTTAAACGATCTTAGTAACGTCCATGTTTCCGCGCCATAGAGTAGGACTGGGATGATCAAGCTGTTATATAAAGCGAGCTTAGTCCTTCAAGAGAGGGTTTTATTATAAAATTGCCTCTTCAGCCCAAAGAAACAGCTATTGGGAAGAGTGATTCTGCGCTTGATTTCGGTAATGATGTTGTTGTCCCTATTTACGGCGGAGCCGGGGTAGACGAAGTCCTTGACTACCTCGAAGCTTCTGCTGCCTTGTGTGACGCTCTGTCCGATACGTCGATCTTGTGTGTTCTTCCTTGATGACAGCATGTACTTAGTTTTGCCCTCATTTACCGCCAGACCCATTTTAGCCGCTTCCGCTTCAATGCCAGCAAACGCCTCATTGACGGCTCGCTGTGTTCGTCCAATCACGTCAATGTCATCAGCGTAAGCTAGCAATTGGACTGACTTTTGGAAGATCGTGTCTCTCGTGTTGACTTGTGAGTCACGCACGATCTTCTCGAGGAAGATATTGAATAAGTCACATGACAGTGCGTCGACATGTCTAAAACCTTTTTTGACATTAAAGGTCTCGGTGAGTTCGTTACCGACCTTGCAGCGAGAGTTCTCCATCGTCATCCTACACAATCTGACTAGTTGGGTAAGGATGTCAAAACTAGACATGGCACCCGTATAGCTCGTCTCTATGCACACTGTCATATGCGGCCTTGAAATCGACGAATAGGTAGTGAGTGCCAATTTGCATTTCTTGGGTCTTTTCCAGGATCTACCGTAATGTGAAGATCTAGTCTATTGTGGACTTCCCTGGCATGAAACCACACTCATAGGGACCTATCAGGTCATGGACAAACGGTTTTGGACGCTCACACAATAGGGCAGAAAGGATCTTGTATGCGATGTTGTAGAGACTAGTCCCTCAGTAGTTGGCGCAATCAAAGGGGTCTCGTTTCTTGTGAACCAGGCAAACGACGCTGAGATTCCACTCATCGGGCATGATGTCCTCCGACCATATATTACAGATGACCTGGTGCATGCACCCAACCAGGTCATCTCCAGCTGCTTTAATTAGTTCTGCAGACAGTCCGTCCGCTACAGCAGATTTGTTCGACTTCAGCTTGGATATTGCTATCTTCACCTCGTCTAAGTCGGGGGGGACGGAATTTTTGTTTATCATCGTCCAAATCGAGTGGAACATTCTGCCTAACAGCGGAATTTGGGTCATCGTCATCGCCGTTTAGGAGTTAAGGAGTCTGCCCCGAGGCGAAGTTTCCGGATGTGTTGTCGTGCAGGCTGTTATTTCTGCTGACTCCGGCAAAAATGTCCTCCTTTCCATGCTGAGCGTTGAAGTCTCCTAGAACGATCCTGGTGTCGATCGTATGTTCTTTCTGGGAGATCGTAGAAGTCATCCTTGGTGTTGTCATCCTTCTCCTCTGTCGGGGCGTGAGCGCAATGTGTGATGATGTTTCCGAATTTAGGCTTGATGCGGATTGAAATGAGGCGTTCGCTGACGGGGTCGTAGCTCAAGACTGCCTAAGTCTGCCTGGAAAAACAAATCCGCATTCGAATAAGCGCTGCCTTCTCTTTCTAAAGCAATCGCTGTAGTAAATGTCGCAGTTGTTCATCGTTTTCTTGCCGGGCCCATCCCATCGCACTTCCTGGATGGTTTTAATGTCTGCTTTGTAGCAGTCAAGTGCTTCCGCAAGTTGTTCGTCTGCATGCGGCCTATTAAGGGACTTCACATTCCACGTGCAAAACCGAAAATCGTTGTCAATCGTATATAGTAAATCCGTCCTTATCCGATGCATGTTGTTGTCTCTGAACTAATATTTTTTACGTGGTGGGGAAGGGTTACTTCGCACAACCCACAGACTGGAAGTCCGGGCCCATTATTGAAACCCTCGGGTAGAAGGTTTTGCTGCATACATTGGGTCACCATACAACGGGTGTTGTAATGGCTATCCAGGGGGCGCCGCTTGGAGGCTGTATGTCATGACATAGTGCTGGCAGTTCGCACAAGTTATATTGCTTCAAGTGACGCTACTTTTGTGATTTTTAAAACAATGGAAAGAACAGAATTTTGTGTGTTGATTAAACACTGCTTTTGATGCTCAGCAAGCTCAGCAATAGGATGGAAAATGTAACAGGGACTCTGTTCCATCAAAACAATAATTTTCGGTGGTATGCTGACCTTAAACGTTGCCGTACAGGCACCAACGATGCTGAACGCTCTGGAAGGCTAATTGAGGTGGTTACACCTAAAAACGTCAAAAAAGTACACAAAATCGTTTTGGAAAACGAAATTGTGTGAGATAGCGACGCCTTAAAGATATCACAAGGCATTGTGTGCACTATTTGGCATGAACATTTCTCCATGGGAAAGCTGTTTTCGAAATGAGTACCGCGTTTGCTCATAATGAACCAAACACAACAACGTATCGATGGTTTTGAGAGTTGTTGTGATCTGTTTCCCCTGAATAAACAGGAGTTTTTGCATCGGTATGTCACAATGGATGAAACATGGATCCACCACTACACTCAAGAGTCAAATCGGCAGTCAGCGGAGTGGACAACAGCCAAAGTTATGGCATCCGTATTTTGAAATGTGCACGGAATTTTATTCGTCGTCTATCTTGAAAATGGCAAATTGATCAACAGCGAATACTGCATGGCATAATTAATGCAATTGAAGGAAGGAATTGCAAAAATGAAGAAGAAAAATGTTTGTTTCAACAAGACAATGCACGGTGTCACAAGTCGTTGGCTACCATGGCCAATTCCACGAATTGCGCTTTGAATTGCTTCCGCACCCACCGTATTCTCCAGATCTGGCCCCCAGTGACTTCTACCTCTTTTCAGACCTCAGAAAGATGCTCACCGGGAAAGAATATTGCTCGAATGAGGAAGTGATCGCTGATACTGAAGCCTATTTTGTGGCCAAAGATAAATCGTTCTATATAGGTATTAACATTTAAGATTGTCGTGAAAATTTGACATCATCAATTGAATGTTTGTACTTTCTTTAAATAATATGGATTTCTTGTTAGTGGCGCTCCCTATATGTCAGGCCCGGGTCTTATTGAGTAATGCATTATATAGCTCGCCATTGTGCACTAAAAATTGACTAACAACTGGTTAGTGTCCATTTGTTTTTCTTGGAAATTTTCCTCTATCTGCCATACCGTGAATGTTTGGTGTATTGTTGACTTTCCTGGTTTGATTCAGACGTTCACATAATACGGTGGAGATGATCGTTTAGACCATATTTGGTCTACCATATTTGATCCTGCGGTAGCTCAGTAGAAGGGATCTAGTTTCTGAAAGAAAATTATTTAACATAAACCCTTAACATCTGCGATTTGTTAAAGAAATGATTTTTAAATCGATTGATAGCTGGTGATGAAAAATGGGTTGTTTCGAACAATGCGAATCGGAAAAGATCGTTGCTCCAGCAACATCAAAAGCAGATATTCAAAAAAAGTTATGCTACTAGTTTGGTGGGATTACACTAGTTGAAACTGCTTACATTGGACAATTTATTAAATTGAACAATGCAGTGGAAGAAAAGCGGCCTGATTTGAAAAATCAAAAAAGTGTATCATGACAATCCAAGGCCACACGCATCTTTAGTCGCTTGACAAACATTTTTAGATCTTGGCTGGGATGTTTTGCCACATCCACCATATAGTTCTGACCTTGCACCATATGATCACTTTTTATTTCGATTTGTAAAAAAACTTCTTGAATGGTAAAAATGTCAATAATGATGATGTTTTCAAATCGTACCTGGTTCAGTATTTTGCTGATAAAAACTAGAAGTTTAATGAACGTGGAATTATGAGGCCAACCGTGGACGGAGGCCCCAACGAAGGATACAGGAAGTCCCAAGGTTGGTTCGGGTCCTAAGAATGCCTCTTTTGAACCTAGTACATCAGCAATCTCGTTTTCCGTGACCCCGTGATATCCCGGGGCCTAGACAAGTCTTAGGCAATTCATTCTGCCGACCAAATTAAGGGAAGACTTGCATTATTCGATTATTTCGGAAGTGATGAAAGGGTTAAGTAAGGCCTTAAGCACAGCTTTAGTACAGACACATATACTTCGCCCCTTCCACCTATTCTTAACAATATATTTAGTGAACATTGGGATCGCGAACACTTCCGTCTGGAAGACCGACGCGAAATTATCCAAGAAGTCTGATGTTGTCTTCTTCCACGAAGGCCCCAGTTCCAGATCTCTTCGTCGTCTTTGAGCCGTCAGTGAAAATCCGACTACATTTCCTTTTCTTGAACCAAGGGTCGTTCCCTTTTAATCAAGAAATGAACTTAATTGTGCTTCCTATGATGAAGGAGGAAGATTGAGCAGTACATCAAGAGCAGAGACAAGCGTGCTAGGGAAAGCCTCTGTGCAGCCGAGACTGAACGTTCTTTAAAGCTTAGTGAAAGTAGCAGTCACGTATTTGCGCGAAAGCTTTTTCCACCAAACAACTGATGTAAATGAGAGAAGAGGTCTCATCATTGACGTGTAGATCCATACGGATTGTTTTGCAAGAACTCCCTTAAACTACAAAAAGACTGACAGCGCCTTAGAGGGTTTTGTTTCAATTTGTTTTTTCCAAAGAAGTTTTTTTTATCCAGGATAGCACCTAAATATTTGTCTTTATTGGAAAATGCAGTGGTGACAGCATTATGTACTTGTTGAGTCAGACCAGTCAGATTTTTCCTTCCCTGCAAAGAGAACAACCTTGGTTGTAAGAGGATTGATTGAAAAGATTGTTTTCAGTATACCTGTCATCGATCATGTTAAGGGCCGCCTGTCCGCTTGTACAAACGAAGCCAAGGCATGGTCCGGTAACCAGTACGGCAACATCATCCGCAGAAGACTTGGCGTAGGTGTTACATCAATTCAAGGCAGAAAGCAGAGAGTCAATCAACATGCAACATAGGAGAGGTACCAGAACGCCTCCTTGGGGGCAGCCCCGACATAACAAACTAGTCACATTCCGCCTCCGCGGAGCAATGCAATAGCATTGCTTTTATCCAAAACACCAATGATTCCTCAACGCCGTATTCTCTCACTGCACATGCCATCACACGTTGCATTGTCGAAAGCATCCCCCATGTCGATGAATCTGACAAAGTGCGTATTCTTTCCTGTCAAATGTACTTTCAAATCTGCCAATGAGATTTTGAAGCGCAGTCTTGCAAGATTTTCCACGCTGGTAAGCATGTTGAATTTGAGATAGAGGGTGTAATCGCTACGCATTTTTGCGCAGATGCAATTCGACCAGCCTCTCCAAGTTTTTCTCGAATGAAGGAAGTAACAGCAATAGCCCCGAAGTTTTTACCAAATTTTATTATTATTATTATTATTATTATTATTATTATTATTATTATTATTATTATTATTATTATTATTATTATTATTATTATTATTATTATTATTATTATTATTATTATTATTATTATTATTATTATTATTATTATTATTATTATTATTATTATTATTATTATTATTATTATTATTATTATTATTATTATTATTATTATTATTATTATTATTATTATTATTATTATTATTATTATTATTATTATTATTATTATTATTATTATTATTATTATTATTATTATTATTATTATTATTATTATTATTATTATTATTATTATTATTATTATTATTATTATTATTATTATTATTATTATTATTATTATTATTATTATTATTATTATTATTATTATTATTATTATTATTATTATTATTATTATTATTATTATTATTATTATTATTATTATTATTATTATTATTATTATTATTATTATTATTATTATTATTATTATTATTATTATTATTATTATTATTATTATTATTATTATTATTATTATTATTATTATTATTATTATTATTATTATTATTATTATTATTATTATTATTATTATTATTATTATTATTATTATTATTATTATTATTATTATTATTATTATTATTATTATTATTATTATTATTATTATTATTATTATTATTATTATTATTATTATTATTATTATTATTATTATTATTATTATTATTATTATTATTATTATTATTATTATTATTATTATTATTATTATTATTATTATTATTATTATTATTATTATTATTATTATTATTATTATTATTATTATTATTATTATTATTATTATTATTATTATTATTATTATTATTATTATTATTATTATTATTATTATTATTATTATTATTATTATTATTATTATTATTATTATTATTATTATTATTATTATTATTATTATTATTATTATTATTATTATTATTATTATTATTATTACTATTATTATTATTATTATTATTATTATTATTATTATTATTATTATTATTATTATTATTATTATTATTATTATTATTATTATTATTATTATTATTATTATTATTATTATTATTATTATTATTATTATTATTATTATTATTATTATTATTATTATTATTATTATTATTATTATTATTATTATTATTATTATTATTATTATTATTATTATTATTATTATTATTATTATTATTATTATTATTATTATTATTATTATTATTATTATTATTATTATTATTATTATTATTATTATTATTATTATTATTATTATTATTATTATTATTATTATTATTATTATTATTATTATTATTATTATTATTATTATTATTATTATTATTATTATTATTATTATTATTATTATTATTATTATTATTATTATTATTATTATTATTATTATTATTATTATTATTATTATTATTATTATTATTATTATTATTATTATTATTATTATTATTACTATTATTATTATTATTATTATTATTATTATTATTATTATTATTATTATTATTATTATTATTATTATTATTATTATTATTATTATTATTATTATTATTATTATTATTATTATTATTATTATTATTATTATTATTATTATTATTATTATTATTATTATTATTATTATTATTATTATTATTATTATTATTATTATTATTATTATTATTATTATTATTATTATTATTATTATTATTATTATTATTATTATTATTATTATTATTATTATTATTATTATTATTATTATTATTATTATTATTATTATTATTATTATTATTATTATTATTATTATTATTATTATTATTATTATTATTATTATTATTATTATTATTATTATTATTATTATTATTATTATTATTATTATTATTATTATTATTATTATTAGTATTATTATTATTATTATTATTATTATTATTATTATTATTATTATTATTATTATTATTATTATTATTATTATTATTATTATTATGTAACTTTTTTTTGTTTTTTATTATGTAACTGTATTTTTTTTTATTTTAATTCTGTTGTTTTTTACTCCCGGACCATTTCCAATTTTTGTATTTTAAAAAAACTCGTATCTACTGTAAGTTTGAATATTACCCCTATTGTGTAGACATCTAAACACGGAACATAGCTTAGATGATAGGTCAACAGCACAGGCCCGAGTTCAAATGCAGGTTGTATCGCAACTGGAAATTCATTTACAAAAAGAACGTGATCGGCTTCAGGCTATGATGCACCATCTCTATATGGCCAAGCAGTACTTGTCATCGGATAAACGCGATTGCAAGGTACTGGCCAAGATAATAATATACACTATTTTTAAGCAACGCAACATCCTTTCTTCTTTTCATTGCAGGAAAATGAGGGGCCCTACAACATGCCATGTCCACCAAACCTCTCCACTCCTGTTATGCCGGTCTCTATCAGCTCACCCATACTAAATAACTCAAACATATCATCCATTAGAAAACGGATCAGCGACAAGAATCCGCTATCAATTGCCGGGGGTGAGTTTAATTTATACTCCTTTTCAGATTTTTGCAGGCTGCCACCCAAAGAGTCGGCTGCATATGAAAATTCATACACCACTGAGACAGGTGCTCCGCTCTAAGCTGGCTTGATGTGATTTTGTTTTTATTTGTTTACATCTTTTCCAAACGTAGGACTACCTTATATGCTGGAACGTGCCGGACTAGATGTGCAACAGGGTAAGTTTCTTAAGTCAACCAAAGATTAGACAATTAAATGATCAATGGATTAAATAAGATGTTTCCAAATATTTTTTCATGGAGTTTTAAAAGTTATTTTATTCTTCTCGTTTATGAACGTGGTTAAAATGTTATGTTAAATGCTAGTAAATGGTCACACAAACGATACCAAAATAAACAGCGATTACTCATGTATGGTTGCGAAGCCAGTTGACTCGCTAGAGCATCGACGTTATGTTGCGTCTTTATCACTCGTATATCGCTTCTTCAACAAGTAATGCTTTGATGAGTAAGCCACTTATATGCCTCCACTTCAAGAATTTATCCGCCACACTCCCCTCCCTAGGTATGATTACCCATTCAAACTTAAGCCCACCTTCGGATGTAGAGTTAAGTTTAGAGAATCGTTCTTCGCCACAAAAATATGGAATGTTGTTTCAAACATAAATTCTCCCCCTCATTAAACTACACAGGCATTTGAAACCGGTATCTCCTTGTATCTCCATTTGAGGGTACCAAACAATCCCTTTGATTTTTAATTTTGGGAGGACTATTAAGAAAAATA
The DNA here is from genome assembly GCA_955652365.1 of Eristalinus aeneus. Classification (NCBI taxonomy): domain Eukaryota; kingdom Metazoa; phylum Arthropoda; class Insecta; order Diptera; family Syrphidae; genus Eristalinus; species Eristalinus aeneus. Next base: position 1,764,908 of record OY019135.1, on the reverse strand, counting down.
TGTATATATAAATTTATTTGACATAATTGTGTATACCATATATTTCATAACTTTTTGCATAAAATTATCACTTTATAACTACTCAATACAACTGACAGCCTGCAGCGTTTATTTATAAGATGTGTGTCTTTTGTTAGGAAGTGGGAGACAAAATCTCTCAAAGATAGGTTAGTTTTCAAAAACGAACCAATGGTATAAATCATGTTGCAGTGGCCCATTATGCTTAATACATTTAATAGGATTGGGAAATATTTTACTCTTCAAGAGAACGCTAAATGATAAAAAATAATTAAGGAACATAGGTACATGGTACCCCCATGAAGGCAAGAAACTGTCCACTACCACTACACAGAGTCTTTTTTTTTGTAATATCAGAAGACTTAAATTTAAATTTTCATTTTTTTTTTAAATAAATCCAACCTAAATAACATTTAATATGTAAATTTTCTACTATATTAGTAACAAAAAATGTTCAATTTGTTCTAATATGTTTGCTCTCTTCTTATCATATCTTACTACACAAACATATTATTAGTTTATTTTAAGACAATTCCTTCTAACGACATAAAAATACAATTTTTTTTTTAATTTACGCAAAAAAATAGAAAAAAAATAAAAACATTGTTGTTGACAATTATATTTTTATAAGTTTTGTTAACTGCGATAATTTAATTTTTTTTATTAATTATTAATTGGACGTTGAAAAAAACGGGTAAGGGCGATAACACACAATAGTTTCAGTAGTCAAGAAAAGTTATAACTGACAATTTTTCGAAGGTATGAAATATTAAGTTGGCAAGAATATTTTAATTGAGGTAAATTTGTTTAATTGTCAGGTGATTTATTTTTATTTTGGTTCGGTAGTTGGACGTGAATTCAGTGAATGGCCTCGAAAAATATTATCGATGACCTAATTTTTGCAAAGCCGATCATATGCCAGATTATCATTAGAATAAACCGAATTTCATGTCAATGAAAAAAAACTAAGATTCCCACTGTACTCTTATGTTGAGATTTCGTTGTAAGAGAAATGATTAAATTTGTATTGTATTATAGAGAATACAAAATACTGTACATTGTATATTTAACTTCAGTATATTTTGTTGTATTACCTTCTGAGGCATACCTGAACATATTCGAAAACCTTCTAAATTGGTTTTAGTCCAAATGGAAGAAATTTTATGTATATATATAATGTTGTTTTTCTTCGGAGGCAGTTAAGTCCTTTAGCTATGGTGTAGTATGAACACGTGCTGTCCTATTTTTCCTCCTGTTAAGCCTTATACTCGTATCTTTTCTACATCCGTGTGGGAAAAATAACACTCACATTTCAAATGGATGTTCAATAGGCTAGGCGAGTTGCCTTTTAAACTGAACCTACGAATCCGATATTGATAAAAAGGTGGCTCAAAAAAGAAAAACAATACCCATCCGTCAGCAGCAGTGTTTGGCAAATGTTAGTCGAATAATGACTAATGACTAAATTAGTCATTAGTTATCGGATTCAAGCGACTCATGACCAATTTATCCATTATTCATGGAAATAATGATTGACCAATAAATTATTCATTATTCGCAGAAATTACATGACTAAATCAATCATTATTTATGAATTATACAAATAAGTTTATCATTAGTCATTAATCACTAAATAAGAGCATTTATTCAAGCTATATCGCTGTTCATAAAAAAATGAGACATAGTATTCAGTTACTTCATATGATAACGAACTTTAAAATATTACTGTCGAACTTTTTGTTTTTTGGTGATTTCTTACCACATAGTTTTTGTAATTTAAGTTTGGCCGCGTAAATATATACAGCACTGTGTAAAATAATAGCACCATAACCAACTTTGACATTATTATATTAATTACTTTTTCCTTTTGTCAGGTAAAATAAAACCCATAAACAAGACATTAAAAAATTAATCTTGTCATTAAAAAAGGTCTCGTTACCGGAAATGCAAATATATGCGTAAATTCCAACATGCCCGCGATTGGTGACTCAGCAGCATGCATATTTGACTTTAAATTGAATTGCTAATTCATGTTTAGCGTATTCTGTTGGCATTTTACTTTTTTATCAATTTATAGTTTCCTAATATAAATTAAATTTACAATCATTGGTGCGATATTAATAGATGTGAGGTGGAATAGATGCCATCCGTCTTTCAATATTCGATGTGTGGCATGGATTCAAACTGTATGCTGTAGAAGATTATATGAATTATTTTGTTATTGATGCAGAAACTATTTTTAAACATGCAACGGAAAAACGGAAGAAATCTCTTGTATGGGAATGGATACTTTACGTTTTGCGTTTTGTTACTTAACGGGTTCTTGTTTCATTCAGTCGAGATTGTGTGCATTTTTAACATGGAGCATGTGAAACGGTTGTTCTAGAGAGATGCGATATCAATAGATAGACTAAGAAATGTACATTTTCTTGAATATTCATTGTTTTTAACACAAAGTTCTTTTATATTGTTGAATTCTTAATTTTACCTAGTTCGTCCCAATTCTCGGCTTCTAGTCTACAACATCTGTTTCTTATTAAATTTTTATCATATTCACCTAAGGGTAGTCGAATAAATTAAATGAACTTTCATATGTTACATTTTAGAAATACAGCGCAATCGAGAATTCTACAAAAATGCAGATGTCCGACCTCCATTCACATATGCATCCTTAATTAGACAAGTAAGTATCATGGACAAAAAAAGTTTATAAGATCACAGTTATATATATATAGTGTGGTGCGCAACTATGTTGTTCTGTTACATTTGCTATAATAACTGAAAACAGAAAAAAGTTGTCGAAATGTTTAGTTCAAATAATTAGAAACACTGCTTTTTTTTAATTCAATGGGAATGATATGTTTATGTGACGCTGCAAGCATTGTAGAATATTACAAGGCAGTTACTTCTTACGGCGAGATTGAAAAGTAATTGAAATGTTCAAAAAAGATGGGTTTTGATGGCGTTCATTATTTTTAAAAGAATGGAACTACAACAAAGTAAAAAGTTCCCACATAATAATGCTAGGTCAATTCAAACTGAGGTTTTTGCCTATTATACTAGTGGACCATCCAGAGACACTGTAAAACGAAAGTTGCGTGAAGTTGGCCTTTTTGGACGCATTCCTCAGAAGACACCACTTCTAACTGAACAAAAGGCAGAAGTTTGATTGAAGCAAAAAACGTTCTATTGACTGATAAGCCAAAATTAAATAGAATTTTATTTGGGGTTGAGGATTATGTACGCCCTCCCAGATAGAAAGAATTTAACCCAAAGTACTCCCCAACAGTCAATGGGGTACAATGTATTGGCGCGGCGTTAATCCAGTTCATAAGATTGAAGTTGGAATGGACTGATTCCAATATTCTGAAATATTGCAAAACTCAATGCTGCCAATGCTGATGAACACTTAAATAATAATAATTGTTGGCGCTACAGTCCAAAGGGGGACCAGGGCCTAGCTTGCTCATCAACTACTCGTGTTGTGCGCGCTACTGTTCTCTCACGAGTAGCAGGGACGCCGTACGACTCCGAACGGCGAAATTTGAGAAGCTTTCTTAGACAGTGTTTACTCTTTGAGTGTTGTCAGCAGCTCGAAAGAGGTGGTGCCGTGAAATATTAGAAAAATTGGTGTTGAACTGGAAGTCGAACCTAGACCCTTCGGCGTGTGAGCGTCGCACTCTACCCACTACGCCACGGCGACCACTGATGAACACTTGCCTGTTATATAAACAGCACAATCTTCTGAAGCACAGCGCCCCATACCGAAAAGTAGGTTCAATGACACATGTATAGACTAACCTTCATGTAGACTTGATTTTTATAATCCTATTGAGAACTTTTGATATCTTCGTAAAAGAGATCTTAACTTCAGAAGAAAAAGGAAATTTCTAACACCTCTATGAAGAAGCGGAGACAAATTTTTGAGTGCATTCCGCAAAGCTATTGCCAAACGTTGGTAGAGTCTATTCTCAGGAGTAGAAAGGACCTACAGTTTTTTGACTAATGTAATAGAGATCTGAAATGAAGGCCATTTTTTCTGCCTGGTTTTATTACTTCATAAGTATTTCTCCCATTTCAAATCAAATACTTCCTGAAGTTTATTCGTATCGAAAATTCACTTAGTAGACCGAGCACAGGAGCACATATTTTTCGGCAAAATAAGGTCGTGGGTTTATTTTTTTATTATTAGATATTTCTCAAAGAAAAATTACTCTACCTTCATGTAATGTACTCTGGGGTTTGATTTAAAAAAATATGAAGAAAAGGAATAGAATGAAGTGGGTGATGAATGGCGAATATAATGAGGAGTGGTCGCCAAATTGCCAACAAGGAACAAATTGGATGTACTTCCTCCCTCATTTCAAATGTCTCCATTCAGATGTCTCTGGGAGAGCGCATAAAGTTTTAAATTTGCTTAAAGGTGGAAAACACTGCATTGATCAGTGTGGTAGCCTTTTTCACTGCACTGAAATATTTATACTCTAAAACTATATGCTCACTTAACGCAATTCCCCATTATTTGTAAATAATAAATTTGCCTTCAAAAGCAACGTAATATGAGCCTGAACGGGTACTTAACAACAATAAATGGACTTAAAACATAATTTTTATAAATCTTTAATAATAATTTAATAATTGTATAGCGTGACAGTCCACAGGGGGATCAGGCCCTAGCTTGCTTATCATCTTTGAGTGTTGTCAGCAGCTCGAAAGAGGTGCTTCGAAGTGTGAGCGTCGCACTCTACCCACTATGCCAGATAATTATAAATGTTTAATGCACACAAAAAATGTTCGGCTAAAAATTGAATGTGGCTTGTGAGCAACCTACCATATGTGGCGCATTACTTCAGTAAGTTCCACTGAGTTATTTGGTCTTAATTTGTACTTAAATTTTATTGAAAAAAGTTTATGTTGTGTTTCACAAAGAAATTCACATGATCAGAAATATAGAGTGGCATATTTGCTCGGATCGCATGAGTAGGTTTGTTAGACGCTGAACAATATTAATCGATAAATTATAATTTCCTTAAGGATCCACCTGGTCGTATTTTAATATGTTTTGTTACACAGCATAAAAGATATTGTATATGCTACTATTTGCAGTCTATCATTGAGTCACCGGATAAGCAGCTTACCCTGAACGAGATATACAATTGGTTTCAAAATACGTTTTGCTACTTTCGGCGGAATGCGGCAACTTGGAAGGTGAGTACACTGTAAGCGCTCTTGACCGCTTTACGTAAATTATATGTATTCACTATAGTAACAGATATGAGTCAAAAACACCAAATAATGTAGCCTCATTTTGTAGACTTAACTTATACAATTTTGTCCATTTGTGAAGGGAAGTGTAGAAATATTGTAAATCTCTCCACGCAAGTCGTGACTGTCACAATCAGAGAGTATGCTTGTGTGATGTTTGATACACTTTTATATCATCTTCATTCCATGTTTTCTCCTGGAATATATATATATATATATATATATATCTATATATATATATATATATATATATATATATATATATATATATATATATATATTTCCGTATATATTTTTATATATATACATATATATATATAAAGAATTTTCTCCCACAAAAATGAAATATTTTCACAAATGTATATACAAAAAATCAATTGGAATATAAAATAGAATGCAGTCCGACACAATTTATCACTACATAAATGTTTTATGCGGGTTGAGAATGTAAAGGGTGCCGTCTGGACTGTGGACGAAATTGAATTTTATAAACGTCGACCGCAGCGTTCAAATGCAGCGGCAGCAGCGGCCATAACTGGAAATTCAAACTTCGGGTACGTTCATCAATCATCAAAGGATCAGAAACGTAGAAAATATAATATATTAAGGCGAACCTTTCGTACAAAATTATTTTTATATTTCCCTCTCTTTTCTCTTTTTATCTTTTTTATGACGAAAAATCATCCAACTTTTTTCTTTCTCTTTCTAAATCTTACTCCTTTACTTCCTTTACGCAGCAAACAACAAAATGTTGTTAGGCTGAATTAATTTGTGTAACTAATACAAATTTCTTAAGTGTGGGTTGATGTAAATGTGTGTTTGCAACGAGTGGTAGAATATGTAGTTTTTATAGGAGTAAAGGTGAATGCTATATGGGCGACTATTTTTAGCTAACGAATATCCTACTCCGTGTTTAATATCATATATATACGACATTTGAAAGAACTTGAAAGCCTTACCTCACTTGTCAAGTTAACGAATTACAAAGCTTACATGCGTATGCCTGAGGTAGCAACAGGCCTTGACCAAGACTTTTTACAGAGAAAAAGGAGACGATTTCTTTCTTGCATTTAGTAAACACAATTATGTAAATACATCACATTTAAATTATTTGTGTTCCCAAAAACAGCATTTTATTTAACATTTACTGTGCACGAATTAAATTCTAAATAAAATACCGAAACATCTTGGCTCTTTCCCACATTTCAAAAAGGGTTTCTTAAAGAAAATTCGAGGATAGGTCGCTTTAACGTTTAATTATACTTGATATTGTAACACTCCAAATAATCAGCCATCATTTACAGTTTTTATCTGAACAAAGTATTTGATTCAAAGGTTATTTTCGATTTTCACCAATTCAGAACTGACATGAATATTCTGTGCATTGAAAAAATAAATGTTTATATACACACTTGGTAAACTAACTATGAATTCCTGATATGTGTTAAATATTCCCAAACTGTTTTTTAGTAAAATTATTTTTTTTGCAAAGATCGCATCGTTGCATCGACACATATTGATAGATATTAAATGTATATAAAGGATCAAAATGTAGACATGAAACGTAATTTACATTATTTTGTGAAACTCATTGCGAAGCGATTTACTAAGTGTTCTAGCCCCTGGCTAAAAGAAGGTTTAACCATTAATTAAACAAAACGCCCGACACAATTAGTGTATTGGGTACTGAGTCCGTTTATATTAATTAAACCTTTATTTATTTCTATTGAAATATTTTAAATTTAGTGTTGTTTATTTTTATTAGCGCCAATACAAAATTATAATTATCTTGAACTCCGATCAGCTTAAGTAAAGCTTTCTACAAACATGAATTCAATGGAAGAAGAGCTTCCAATTTATGAAAATATGAAAAAGAAAGTGTGTTTAAATCACATATCCGAAAGCCTCCCGTTTTAATTATTTATTTTTTACAAATTTTAGTTTACGTATATATTCATGTATGTATGTATATAGACTGGATGTGCTAGGCCTTCATTTGCAACTTTCTAAGGGATTCTGTTGAAGGGAAGTTTGGAAAATAAGGACCAAAGAATACAATGTTTATATAAATAAGAGATCACTCACAGATCGCGGGACATATAGGGGGCGACACTAAACAAATTATTAATTTAATCTTAATTTTTTTTTTGCAAGTGGTTCCATCTATATGTCTAGGCACATATTGAGTGATGTATAATATATATATATATCTTTGAAAATATAGCACAAAACAAAACATTGATAAAAATAAAGTTCATAACAAGTTATTTTTAAATAAGAATACCTCTTTCTTGTTCTTCTACTTTTAGCTATTGAATATTTTTTGAGAATTTTCTTGCACGATTTAAAGTTTTTGTTTTTAATTCCGCGGTAATATAGAGCAGAACAAGTTCTGGTCTTGGTTCTTATTAGTTTCCGCTAAAGTTCGATTTTTTAACACTTTGAAACTTTGTTTATCCTCACATATTTTTGTCACTAAATTTTAAACAGCATGTTATTTATAGCTCTCTGCTACAACACATTTATTTCGTATTTTCTATAATTAAAAAACCGCTTGGCTGATTATTATATACCTGATATTTACATAAAACATCTATTTTCTTGACCCTTAAAAAGTATATCAAACACAATTTGAACATTTTCTACCACAGGTTCATGAATAATCTAATCATTCATTAACATAAATTAACTTTGATAAATATATATACTTTAAGTCTTTTTAACAAAATCATTTTTGTACTCGTAAACTTTGTTTTCTAAATTCCTTGTTTTTTTCAAAATAAATGTACTACCTTGCTTTGTTTTATTTGACTTTTGAATTTATTCTCTATTCTTCTTCCTATCGTGCCCCCTACTTCTGTATGTGTTGCAATACAATCCGATAATTGCTAAAAAATCAAATGAACGTATAAAAATATTCCACCAAACGCTTGCTACATGCCGAACACACCCGCGTAACAACAACTATAAAATAATTTAAAAAAAATATTGCGTGACAGAATGCCATACGAACGAACTTGTCACTGCATAAATGCTTTGTGCGTTACGAGGATGATTTTGGATCATTTTGGATGGTCGATGACAATGAATTTGTTAAGCGTCGTCATCTATCTAGAGGTAGACCACGAAAGTATGAGCCATCATCGTCGCCGAACTCACAAAATGGTGCAACAATAGCACCGTCTAGTGGTGGTAGCAGCGGCGGCGGTGTTGGTACAAATCTGAATAGCGGCTTGGCAGAGACCATTGATAACAACAACTACCCACAGGCAATGGGCAATGGCAATAACAATTTGATCGATCAAGGCCGAGGAAGCGGTGTCTGCGGAACAAACATTAGTAATATGGGAGTCGGTTCTGGTAGAGGGTGTAGTGGCAACAATGTGGTGGGTGTTTCTAGTGGAGGAGGTCGATCATCAGCAAGTGAACGAGACACATGTCGCAATGGCATTTGCGGCAGTAATAACGGAATTGGTGATCACATAAGCAGCGCGGGTGTTTGCGGCAGTAACGGTGGTAGTGGCGGTATTGATTTTTGCAATGACAACGGCAATGGAATCGATAGAACAGGAATTAGTACTAATATACTTGGTGGTGGATTCTTGTCCTTCAACTATCAGTCGCAGTAAGAACGGATTGCTTTCTGGCGTTGTAATTATTTTTAGAAATGTAAAGTCGAGTTACCAAACAATAAGATGAAATGGTTGTGGAAGGTGTTATTTTTAAAGCCACCTACACGCTAAAAATTTAAGGTAAGTTAGTAAGAGGACTGTTTTGTGCTTAAATTGCTCTGAATGAAATCTCACATATGCATGGTGATTAAGAGTCTTCAGAGCTCAAAAAAAAATTTAGAAACTGAAAATGAATATAAATTTACTTAAGATATCGGAAACTGTCAGGATTGAGGCTTCCATAAATGTCCTCATTTGGTTCTTGGAACTTTTTTTGTGTATGTTTCGTGTTTAAACACATATGTTAAAATTTAAAAATTTGCTTAAATGCTAAACTTTCGCTAATTTTGCATACTTGCAAAGCCCTATAATTATTAGTTCATACACCTCAAGGCAAGTAGTTGAACCATCTTAAATTTAATAATTTAATTCAAAAATAGAATAAGGAAGTTCATAAGGTTATGCATTTTATTTTCATTAGAACTATTTGTCGAGATTAATTATGTTATTTGGATTCACCCAAGATCATTTCTTTATTTTGTTTACATATGTATCAACAGAGATTCATACGCCTCGGCATATTGCTTTCATCCGCTTACAGTTTTGTTTTGTTTTAAAAATATTTTAAACTTCTACTCTCGGGAGTATCTTGTAAACAAAATGTCATCACTTGGCAAATATTTCCAGCTGCAACCACATTCCCTTCCTCATCACACTACAAACAAGTACGGAGCAAACAGTTGGCCGCTTGAATATTTTATTTACACGTCATAGTTCGTGTTTGAAGTAGCATATACAATACGACAAAAACAATACGATTTGAAATAAACAAGCACACATTAAGTATACAAGTATACACCTCAGGAATGCGAACAAAAGCCGCTGTACACGAAGTTTGACGCGTGAATGCACTTCCTGCTTGTATTTTGCTTGCACAATCCGAACTGCTATAAAATGAAAGATTTCCTTCTACCACTATTCACCCAGAAGTTTACAACTACCCCACTGAGTTGCTTTGCACTACTTTTTTTTATATAATAGGCATATTGCTATTTTACCTTATTGAGCTAACAGAAATAAGCGAAGGTATACATTTTATATAATTTAGATTAGATTTAATTAAATTTAATTTTCACCGTTATTTGTATATAGTTTTTGTTGATTTACATTCCAAAAGGCAAAATAAATTTGTATTGTGGTTGTGTTTTTGCCAACGGTAAGTATTCCTGGCACAAATTAATATTTCATAAGCGTTTTTGCTGATTACTACTAACATTTCTCCTTTTATAATTCAATTATTATATTATTCCATACGTTTTACAGTAATTTTTTACTCATTTTCGCTATATATATTATATTTCAATAATTTTTTCTCTCATACAAACCTATAAGCTTTGAATTTCATTGTTTTTGTCTTAAATATATAAATTTAACATTTTCCCAAACAGGGTGTCGTAGATGGCGGCGTCTAACACTTAACAAATTGTTTTGAATACTTTAGAACGATTCAATAGAACAATCAAGTTTATAATGCCACTTGCGACACCTTGCTTTTATTTTTGTAAGAAATCTTGCTGTGATTTTCTAATCAGTCTAATCTCATTTCTCATAATAACTAGGAGCGCGTCGCATGAATCAATGTCAAATTCACCCACGTATGGGAATGGTAATTTTTCCCCCGGCTTACAGGTAATATTCCTTAAGAATGTTATTTTAAGTCAACGGCGTTAAGAATTAATTTCTCGCTGTGTTCGCCTCTATCAGAATATCTGGTCATGTCCTCCAGTTTCACTAGAAGAGGCTGCAGCTCTTACTGTTAATGCTCAGTTGTTTCGCCAAAATCATGAAAATTATCGCTGTTTGAACTTGCAGAGGTCACCACAAGACAGCGATCCAAGGTAACTTACTATTTTTGTTAGTATTTTACATTTCCATGATTTCTCTTTATTTTTTATCCACAGATCGTTGCAAATATCTCAAATCGGTATTCAGCAAGCGGCTCACTGTAATCAGAGTATATCCTCAAATGACAAAATTTCATTGTCATCCCTTGAAAGACGTTGCCGCAGCGTGGTTAGTAGCAGTTCCAACAGCATTTTGTCGTTAGCTAAAAATTTAGAGCAACAAAATCAGCTGCAGCTACATCGTCAACAAGCGGATACAGCTTCAGACCTCTTCCTAGACCATGAAACCACCAATCTCAATAATGATATGAAATCATCGCCCGAGGATTTATCAATGGCATCTATGGAAAATATTAAATAAAAATCATGTTACAGGAGTCAGTTTTAAGGCTTTTCAGAAGTGATCATCGATTAAGACCTCGATTTGAATCTCAATACAGGAGGTTATGATCCACAAGATATACATATCACGTTATAAAATGTTTTTTTATTTTCATTTCGTTTTTGCTTTGACGACAATTTCGTCGTTCATAACGAGTGGTTTACGAGGAATTTCGACAAATTTCAATTGCATAGTCTACTACATTCTGACGATTTACATGCTGAAATATAAAACCTGGATTTTAAGACAGATTGCGTATTTAGCATTTTCACGGCTCCACCTCTTTTAAGCTACTGATAACAATAAAAGAAAAGACAATCACCACGTCTTTGATTTTTTTTCGAATTTTCGTCTAAACTGTATGACTTTCGACCTAAAGACAACAAATAACACTCAGTAAATGGAAAGGAATTGCTGATGAGGCTGGGCCCGGATATCTCACGGATTGCAGTGCTGCCTTGGCCGCGCTATTATACATTAAAAATTCATGCGTCCTTTTTTTTAAGTTCATAGAACATCGGAATTAGACATAGGTAGTTCAAAGAACAAATGGATTAATTGTTCTAGATTGTGTTTGTTCACTATGCGGGAGATTTTGACTCAAAAATAAGTAGGAGACATAGATCCCAAAAGGCCATAATTTTAATTCTGTTCAGGGCAGAAAAGGGCAATAGTAATTTTCCAATTTTAACTGGCAAATTTCCAAAAATTCATAAAATTTTTGAAATTTATTTTTCTCTTTTATGAAGCAGAATTAAACGACTCCTGGAGTGAGATTCAGATATAAAAAAAGAATATTGTATATTAGTAAATAAACATGCATCATTGCCCCTACATAGTTTATAAGAAAAAATATAATATGTTATCAACAATATATGATAAAATTCATTTAATTGACGAAGAAGAAAAAATTGTGCTTGTACCACAACTCATTCAAAATCTTTAAGCTAGCTAATCAAATGTTCTCTTAATATGTATATTTTTTTTTACAAAACTCACTTGCCAAAACTCGGAAAGTTAGATTTTATATTTCATAGGCATGGGAAAGTTTCCCTATTTCCTTAAGTGATGCTTAGAAGAAAAAATTTAAAATAAATGCGAACGGTTGAAATTATTTTATTTTAAAAACTTTCAAATGTTGTATAAATTACCAAAACTACCCAGATGTAATTAGGAAGAGATTGTGTAGGATATTTATTATATCATTACAAAATTTTGTCCAAATTTGAACAGACAAAGCAACCAAAATAATAGCAGAATACAAAATTATGAACAAAACAAAATTTAAATTAATACAATTAAATATTGTGGATGTTGTTTGTAGAATATGAAATTTTACATAAAACAGAAACCAAAGAAGAAATCCCTATTGTCCTGTAGACACTGTATTTGTTCCTTAATATAGTGAGTATAAGTAGTGTCTTGTCTAATATTTAAAATTAGATTTAATTCAATAAACATATTCTATGGAAACTACGTAATGTATAGGCTAATTACATAAATATGAAAGCAAACCCTTGCCGAAAGTATCAAAAAAGAGAAGGGAAAAATCATTATTATTAAATACAAATTGAGAATTTCTGATAAAAAAATAAATAAATGAAATGTTAAATGTTTGTTTTATCTAACTTTCACCAACCTTTAAAAATCCTCCGCTCACGCTATCTTATGCATCCTTTTTGCATCTAAACTGACTTCATGGCAATCCTCTTCTTCGTTATTAATGAGGTAACAATATTCACGAAACTTTCATTTGACGCCAAATCCAGCACTGATTTAAAGTACTTCAACTTGTTTCACATAGGCTACAATATTAAGACACAAAGAAAGTAAAAAGAAAAACATAAAACAAGAATTCAAACAGTTGCCAATTCAAGATCATGAAGACTCCGACGACGAACAATTAAAAAGTTTTTAATAGAATTTAAACCTATTAGAAAAAGAATATTATGTAAGGAGAAAACAGACTTGCTATCTTAATTAACTACACTCTTAAACTTGCTTATATTTCTAAAGTATGTTTTCTTAGTCATCAAGATATAAGAGCACTTAGTTCTTCAGATTCCATAATTAATTTTATAAATCCACTTTTTACGATTTATAGGATCTTCAAGTCCCAATTGCTGAGAAATATTCATTATTAAGAAATATATGCTTCACCAATCCCTTTTTAATAATTTTTAATTCCCACGATGAAATTTACAGCTGTTCGTTGACTCCATTAAAGAAATCTCTTCTCACATCGAAATACTTCAATTTAATTATTTAGATCATCGTATAAAAAGTTTAGCTCACTACTTTGTTTTTTTTTCGTTTCGTTTTTCGTTTCTCCCGTACTCTACATCAAAGTCATTATCCGAAAAAAAGAGAAACAATTTTCCTTACAAGACTCTTACTACATTCTCTACTATTCCAAATAAAAGTGACTGTCATAGTTACAACAGCGACAACGTGACCACGTGGGTGCATAAAACATTTAAGTTCAGTGATTGTGAATCATTACAATTGTGAAAATAAAAAACAAATTACCGAAACTATTTAATTAACTAAAGTATTGTGAAATTCAAAGAGTTTAAAAACAATTCATAATTATTTGCCTGATCATGATTCATGGTTAAATTTCTATTGCGTATGTATGTTTGATATGTGTAGTTTTAAACAGAAAAAAACATATTTTTTTTTGTGTACATAAATAGAGCAAGTAACCGTTGTTCACAGTTTCATTTAATTATCTGAATTAAGGTTAATTCAAATCACTGTGGAAGAAATTCCTCTCATTACAAATTTCCCTCATATATTAAAAATTGTATCCGTATTTTTTTTTTAATATCCATCACAGAGTAACACAAAAAACTACGTTTTCTAAGTGTTAACTCTCAGTATCGCTTTACACAGCAGATGTTTGCTGAGCGACTAAGGATCATCTACCGACTCTTATCGTCTTACAGATTACTTCAATAAATAATATTAATTCAAATACGATGCAAAAATCATGTTTTTAAATTCTAATCTTGGCAAGCTAAAATCAAATTCGTTGCAAAGATCATTAAATGTATTTATACACCTTGTAATAGGTTCATTGCGACCATAATTGGTTCTATGCCTTTTATCAAAGAGTAAGTTTCTCACCCGTAGAGATCTTTGGGGAGCATATATATTTATTATCGTCTTACAGATTACTTCAATAAATAATATTAATTCAAATACGATGCAAAAATCATGTTTTTAAATTCTAATCTTGGCAAGCTAAAATCAAATTCGTTGCAAAGATCATTAAATGTATTTATACACCTTGTAATAGGTTCATTGCGACCATAATTGGTTCTATGCCTTTTATCAAAGAGTAAGTTTCTCACCCGTAGAGATCTTTGGGGAGCATATATATTTATTAGAAAAAGTAATTCTGGTGAATTTAACTGATAATTAATAATATTACGAATAAATATGACTGACGTTGCCTTACGCCTGAAACTTAAGGTTTGCAAGCCAATTGTTCTGCATCTTTCAACATAATTAGGAAGATCTTCAAAGGAATACAACTTTCGGAAAGCATATCTCGTGAAATTCTTTTGAACTCGTTCTAGTCTAAGTTGTTGATTATCATAAAGTGAGTCCCAGACAATGGATGCGTATTTCAAATACTAACGAAACAAAGATGGTCTTTAAACTGGATATGTCGCGAAAATCTTTACTATTTCTTTTTAAAAATCCTAACATAGACTTAGACTTCGCAATGGTGTAATCATAATGTAGTGAGAAATCCAGTTTGGGGTCAAGTATTACTCGAAGGTCTTTAACTTCTTCTAGGTGATCAAGTTTATGATTATTGATAAAATAATCATAAACAATTGGAGATGTTATTCTTTGTGCGGTAAAAATTTTACATTTTGAATATTGAATACATTTTTTCAATATTTTTTGATGGAAGGTACAGAAGGATTGCCGACATAACTATGGTTGACTTTTGTTGTAAAAAACAAACAACCATTAATTATGAACGTTTCTCGCCGCATCTGTTTTGTTTTTCCATAACAGAGCACACAGAACACTAGTGTCTCTAAGTGTTAACTCTCAGTATCGCTTTACACAGCAGAGATTTACTGCACGATTAAGGATCGTCTACCGACTTTCATCCTATAGATAATTTCAAATAAGCAATATAAATCAAGCTTCTTACTCTGATCCTAACACGCTAAAATCAATTTCATTGCAAAGATCATTAAACATTTTTATGCATGTGGTAATGGGTACATGGTGCGACGATTACATGCCGAAGGTACAGGTTCGATTCGCGGCTGAAGACTTCGAATTTTGCATGGCACGACCTCTTTCGAGCTGCTGACGACACTCAAGGAGTATTAATTGTCTACGAAAAAAGCTTCTTAAACTTCCCCGTTGACTGTTGGTCCCTTCTACTCGTGAGAGAACAGTAGCGCGTATAAGACCTGGTCCCCTTTGCACTGTAGAGCCATACATTTATGGGTACATTGTAACCATAATTGGTTTTGTATGGACATGGCTGATGTTGCCTTACGCCTGAAATTTAAGGTTTGCAGGTAAATTGTTATACAATTTTCGTAATAGTTAGTATGTTCTTCGTATAAATATAATTTTTGGAAAGCATATTTCTTGAAATTTCTTGAACTCTTTCAAGTCTGAATTCTTGAGTATCAGGGGCGATTCCCAAATTATGGATGAATATTCCAAGTAGATCTAACTAAGATAGACTTTAGACAAAATATGTTCAAAAAATTCTTAATTTTTTTTTGAGAAATGTTATTGCGTTAGACTTCTTAGACTAATGAAAAATCCAACTTAGGGTTTAAAATTACAACCGATATCTTTAATTTCTTCTAGTCGATTAAGTGAAGGGTTATTAATGAAATAATTATATACAATTGGAGATGATGATCTAAATGCTGTTGAAATTTTACATTTTCAAATATTTAGATCTAAACAAATATCCGTTAGTTTTTGTATATCCGACTGAAACTTAATGCAGTAGGTTGTACTATTTATCGACAAATATAATATAGTCATCGACGAATGTTAGAATTTCACAATATCTAAATATTTCATAAACATCTTCCATGAATAAAAGAAAAATTAACGGGCCCAAATGGCTTCCTTGCGGCACTCCCGATGTTACCCTTATTTCCGTAATTTATAACCATCGACTTCCGATGTTTTTTTCAGTTAAGTAATTGGAAAACCACTCTAACACTGTTGAGTAATTCCCAGCGACTTAAATTTATTCAAAAGTAACGTGTGATGTAGTTTAATCAATGCTTTCGAGAAATCTGTGAAAGTACATTAACTTGTAATCGAAGTTTGAAGTTTGCAAATGTATAGTTTCAAAATAGAGATAAATATGGAGAAAATGACCAACCCCACATGAAGCCATGCTGACTATTCGATATAATTTCTTTTATAAAATAATACAATATATTTTTACAAGGCTTACGAACAATGAAGCTTTGACCGACAATTTTTTACATTCTTTTTTAACCGCTGTTGTATATTGGAATTAGAAAATAATACTTCCATTCATTTAAGAATGCCCCATGTGAACGCGACTTAATACAGCGGTCTATAAAAAAGATCTCCAACAATTTTTTAAGATAACTACAGGAACCCCATCGTGGTCTGGGCTGTAATTAAATTTAAGCCTTTTAATCCATTAATTCATTGCAATATCTGTTGATTGCAATAAACCTATGTCTACAACTTCTGGTATATTTGAGTTGATCACTAAGGTAGCTTTTGATGATGAGATAAAAGTCTGTGTGATGTAGGTCATGGAGTTTATTTAAGAGTCCTTTATGCCATACCTTGGAACTTGTTGGATAGTTGAGCGTTGCTTGCTAAAGCCCAATTGATGGTCAGGTATTATCTTGAGGTTTTTGAGTATTGGTATTGGTCGATCAGTTAATACATTTTTAAATACTTTCCCTAAGATAGGAAGCAAGCATATAGAACCCATCATGGGTTCTTTGCGTCCTTGCCAGGTTTCAGAACTGCAGTTATTTGAGTGACTTTCCAGGATTTGGGGAAGTATTTAAGTTTTATTAATGCATTATTGCTTGATTATCGTTTGAGTAATGCTATTGCTTTTCAGGAAAGTTGGATTTACAACTTTACATTTATGGAGTCATACCCTGGTGCTTTATTAGGATGAATCCTTTTCTTGATACACTGTTCGATTTCAGTTATTGTTATTTATCTTACTTTTATGTTGGTGGAAGGTAAATTTGGTCATGGAGGTATTGTGATATCATTGTCTTTTTCGTTCGTGAATGCATATGTCTTTGAAGTGCTTGGCTAAGATGTTAGCTTTTTCATGTTCCGTCTGGTTTATGTAAAGGAGTTTGATGCTGTCATAAATTTCTTGGTGGCTTTCCAAAGTGAGGTTGAAGTTTTTTAAGTATGTGTTGAATTGATCGTTGTAAATAGATTTAAGTTTGTTTCAGTTCTTTTGTTGCTTTGTTGCGTAATCTTTTGTCCTGTAGTAGTCTCGTAATCTGCCATCGTTTCCTTAGTCTTCTCTTTTCTTCTATCTGTTGTCGAATTGATGTTGGTGTAATGTGGTAAGGTTTATTTGGTTTATTAAAAGGGGTCGTTTTAATTACTGCTATAATTTCTGTATCATTGAAAGGAATAACAGCTCGTTCTATGTCGTCTTGTGTTTGTAATGATACAAGTTAACAAGAGACATATTTATTGTTGCTAATAACTAAATACATTATTTAAGCAACTTCCTCACGAATTGTGTCGCTTACAATCTCTGAATCAACTGACCGCCACTTCTTAACTCCAACTGCCCGATACGCGGGCAAAATGCAATTCCTGCCGCGTGTGCAAAATATCATATTGCCGGTGGCAACAGACACTGGAGTCAGCAACTTTCGGCGGAGGCATTATTTAACGATACAGATATTGGTGTCTCTCGTCGCCACCTTCGGTTGTTCTTACGATTAACGAACAGGAATTCATTGACCCAAACTCTATCATTGAACATATTAAGGTATGTGCCTTTGATTACCTTTTCGGCGTTATTTACCTTCTTCGCCTTAGCTATCCTGTCATTTACTACGATGATGCCTTCATCGATCATCCGAACAGGATAGGTGGCTAGGTTGAGTGTTGCAGTGTTCCACATTCCCAGAGTGCAATTTTTGCGCGAAGGTTGCACCAGGCATTTCCTTCCAAAAGGTTGATGATATTGCTGCGGTGCAATAGGTTACTGCTACTGCTCGGCTACCGCATTCTGCTATTGCGTTGTTGTCGAGGAGTCGTAGGACGGTCCTAATACTAGCTACTACTATTAATTCCGATAAAGTAATATTTGTGAATTGCTCATTAATTATTTGTTTCAAATCATCATCGTCCAGAATAACTGGGTTTATAAGATTTAATTTGGCGAGTGTTTTGACAATATCAAACTTGCTATCTCTGTAATCATCAATTTATTTCTTGCCAATAAGGTCCGTATCAATTCGCCCCTTTACAGAGTTAAATAGAATACTATTTACAGTGTGAGTTAGTTTATTAATCTGTTCCTGTGTTGGTTGATGTCTGCCTATTGTTTCCTTCTACGAGTTGATCCTGTGTGCATTTTAACTGTTCGAAGTCATCGAAATCGGGTGTTCCAGCTAGCACTTTCAGAGCGGTTCCCGGAAAGTTTAGGCTTCTCGAATGCCTATGATATATCTTAAGAAGATTAAGGGGTGTCTTCAAATGCTGAGTATCTATTTCTAAAATTGTCCTCATAAGTGTTTTTGGAAAAAGGTTAAACATGTTGACGATCTCATCTACCCTTTTGGAATACTCAGTTAGGTTCGTTGTAGGTGTAAGGTAACCATAGTCATGCCAAAGTACAACGTCCCCGTCCTCGATTGGGATATAACTATAATGAGTGTATTCTATCAAATTTCTAGATGCCATTGAAATAAGTGTAAGCAAGATTCTGAAAGATACATTTTCTTGTAATTAAAATTTTAAGCTGAAAATATCGCATCCTACCCTAGTCTATTCTACCTAACATTGTCCTTGTGGACCACCGACCTTCTAATAAGAACTGTCGAGCCTAAATCTGCCTCTACCTTTTCTTCGACGTATATTGGTGTTAGTTTATTTCCTAACC
This sequence comes from Eristalinus aeneus, assembly GCA_955652365.1. Lineage (NCBI taxonomy): Eukaryota > Metazoa > Arthropoda > Insecta > Diptera > Syrphidae > Eristalinus > Eristalinus aeneus. The sequence continues at coordinate 1,745,525 of OY019135.1, read as the reverse complement.
TTTTATTCATTTTTACCAATACTTTTTCTCCAACCCTAAAAGTTTTATCTTGTTTTGATTTATTTTGCCTTTGAAGTAATACCAGTTAAGGTTTTTTCGTCTCCAACATTCAAAAAAATTTGTAACCGCACAAGCTAAGCTTGTGCCCACGGGTTATCAGAATAAAATACTGTTTTTCATTATACGTTATAAAATTATTTATTAGTCCGACCAATTCTGGTGCCGTACTTCGACTGCCTGAACAATTATAATTCTAAACAATTATAATTATAAAACAATCCCCCAACTCCTAATGTCGCCTTGGTCGACGAAGGTCTCGTCGATCCCACGCTGATTCGCTCACGTCCGAGCATGTGCCGCCGAAAGTGCAAGCGATGTGTCTAGCCGAATGCGAGGATCACCAAGCGAGCGAGGATCACCAAGCTACATCGCACATGCGTTCTCGACAGTGTTAACTGCCCTCCTTTTAAATATTTGCGTCCCGCAGATAAATTGATGATTGATTGATTGATAAATTGTAGAACAATTTGACCTTGCATTCCTTGACTGGGCAACTGGTATTTGGCCGTCAGCAGCAGTGGACATGCGTTTAATTGGAGAAGGGAAACGGAGTTCCGGAATCTTGACCTGTCCATATATTTTCCTCCATTGTAAGTAGACGATGAGTATAACGAAGGTAATCATGGCAGTTACTGAAATTATTGAGAGATTAAAACGTTCTTTCAAAGACTTAATATGCTCAATATTTTTAATGCTGATGTGATGTATGAAGTCCAAATCATTGATGGTCCTTTTGTTGGTTACGTTGGCTAGAACAGGAGGAAGAGGCTGCAAATTACTAGTCCTCCTACTGGAATATGTATGCTCCCTGATGCGTACTGTGTCGTTATTCAACTGGAGTATGTAAGTACCTTCTAAGGGAACAGAAGAGTTTTTATTAAGGACAGTACCGTTAAAATTAGTTAGGAAGATTGTGTCTTCTCCTATTTATTCGACAACTTCATTGCTTGTACTTCAGAGGTTGCATTTTGCTGTTCCACCCTTGAGAATTTTGGGTGGACATGAGTCCTCCGGAAGTTGCTTGACTACCGCTTCTTCGCATACGGATGTATTGCCGATTCTTGAACAGTCACCAGTAAGTCCGTAAGTTTTGCCATGGTCATAGTCTAGCATAATCTAGTTCGATTTGTCTTTCATTTTTTATTGCGGCTCGTGCAGATACTAAGTTAAAAGTCAACACGGACACCTTTGGCACTGATATAACATATAGCAACAATGTCCCATTGCTGAATACAGATCGACGTCCGTATTATACAGCTTCCACCATGTTTTGGTATGGAAGGATGTTTAATTCTTTTAGTACTGTACTTATTTCATCCAGGTCGAGTGTGTTGCTATTAATGATTCCACACTTCGCCCTTTGGCAGGCTCTAATGATTTCATTACTGTCCTCTTTTATTATCAGCACCTTGCTTAGTAAGTCCTGTCGTCAGCGTATCGCGTCCTGTTTCTGTACTGCGTTTTTGTAACTGTGCATTATTTTAATAAATTTGTCCACTATTTCGCGTGTTTTAGAGTGTAGTTGTCTATTAATTTTGTACTGCAGATTTTTGTTGTCAATTATGTCCGTTTGTACTTGAAGAAGTTTGTCTGTTGCGTCGTCAATTTATAGTTCTGTTATGCGGTTTTTTAATTGGCCCAAATAATAGTCTAATCAGCTGTTCAGTTTGTTCGACGAACATGTCATACTGATTCAAATCTACCACGTGGATTAGTTTAAAGTAACAGTTGGTCAATCAGGCGATTCCTTCTTTAATTATGGCGATTGGCGAATCATATGAAAAAATGGGCAGTGCCTGCACATAACCTTGAAGAACTATCCCTCCTATATAGGCGTAACCGGAAATCTCTCATATTTCTTAAGTTATACTAGTTTCCTACATATTGCAAATTTCGTTGTAAATATACAGGAAATAGTCAATTTTTTAATTTAAAAATAAAAATTAGTACATTCATTTTCAGTCTTTGTTCGATATTCAACCATTTCAACTCGTTTAGCATATCAACACAATGAGATCTTGAACCACATTTAAGTATACATCTCATTGCCCTATTTTGTAAAGCTTGACGACTGTTAATTTTACTAACATTACATAAAAATAAAATAGAAGAACAATAGTCAATATGTGGTAGTATAATAGAATTTTAAATATTAATTGCACAGTCTTTTGAAATCTTTTTTCTTATTCTAAATAGGAAGTTTATTTTCTTTGATATTTTTCCACAAATGTAGTCAGCATGCTCGTTAAAAGCAAGTTTATTGTCTACAATTATTCCTAGATATTTAATTTGGCTTACACACTCGATAGTATTATTATTTATTTCGACATTTATATTATCACAATTTTAACCAATGCACATACATTTAGTTTTTGAGACATTTAACATTAATCTATTTCTGCATAACCATATATACAAGTTTTCAGCATCAACATTTAATTTCGTTTCACAAGTATTTACATTCTCTAACCTTGAAGAACTACGACTGTAAGGTAATTTTACAAATTTATTAGTTTGATTTTACAATTTACAAATTTATTAGTATAGTCATAATTTGTAGTATAAATCGAATTGTACATATTATAAATGCAATGTATGCATATGTATTTATTTTTTTTTCATTTCATTATTTTTATAATTCTTTAATATATACATTTCATGTGCATAGGCCCACGATGTTTTCTTTTATAATATACCTAGATGTCCGCTGAGCGTTCTTCATTAATCTTTCGGGTTAGTGTCTGTCGCTCGGAAGACTCGTTTAAATCCCGTTTAGTAATTAATGCGGGTAACCATGACGAATTTTAATTCTCCAGACAACCGGCCCCTTTTTTCATTATTTTTAAGCTAAATGTAATGTAAAATAATGTAAATGTAATGTAAATGTAATGGGCCAATGGTTGAATCTTATTTTTTGTTCCTTTTTGTATTTGTAAATTTGCACATAAACAGGTTCTTAATCTTATTCGAAGGCTTAGCAGACTTTGACAGTTTATTCTCTGTGAACGGCTAAAGAAAATGTCAGTTGGTTTTCGCTTTATGACCGAATGTATTGTATTATTATATTGATCAACATCGATATAGACAAGTTCCTTAACCGCCAGTTGTGTGTTCTCGACCTTAAGGCAACGAAAGATTTCCAGAATGGTTGAATGCACTCTTTCTATTTGTCCATTAACCTCACTTCGATAAACAGGCGTCAAAAGGAGCTTAATACGAAGATTTGTAATGAAGTTCAAAACTATTGGGCTGAGAAAGTATTTTTTAGTACCTGTCACTAACATTTGTGGTACCGTAAAGTAATGTGAAATTTCGATTAACTCTGACCTTCGACTTCTCTTTAATATGAAAGAATTTAGAAAATGTATCCATTACTGTCAGAAACTTTTCATTTTGAATTTCCATAATGTCCATGTGGAGGATTTCACATGAATATCTTAGGAACGGTGTTTCCTGTAAGTGAGGGTATATCGGATGCCGATCGTACTTGTTTGCATTACAAACCTCGCATGAAGTTACACATCTTTTGATTTGCGCCATCATATGAGAGAAGTAATACTTCTCAAGAATTTGCTCTCTGTTTTCGGCTGGATTCCTGTGGGCTCTTCTATGTTCATTTTCTATTATCATGAACTTGCGTTCCTCATTGGCAACATCCTCCACAACTCGTTGTGTAACCCGTATTTTATAATTACTAAAGTTATCCAGACATACCTCTTGCACCAAATTAAGATAGGGTTCAGGAATTTTGATAGATAGATAGATAGATAGTAATTTATTAGTTTAACAATAAACTCTTACAATTTCAATTTCATTCTTAATAAAATTTTAAAACATGTCGAACAATTTGCTTTTTAATTCGAATAATGTTGGTTTGATTTTTGATATCAGTATTTAAGTTATTGAACAATTGCGCTCCTTTGTAAAAAACATTATTTTGTGTTCTATCCCTCCTATATAGGCGTAACCGGAAATCTCTCATATTTCTTAAGTTATATATAGTTTCCTACATATTGCAAATTTCGTTGTAAATATACAGGAAATAGTCAATTTTTTAATTTAAAAATAAAAATTAGTACATTCATTTTCAGTCTTTGTTCGATATTCAACCATTTCAACTCGTTTAGCATATCAACACAATGAGATCTTGAACCACATTTAAGTATACATCTCATTGCCCTATTTTGTAAAGCTTGACGACTGTTAATTTTACTAACATTACATAAAAATAAAATAGAAGAACAATAGTCAATATGTGGTAGTATAATAGAATTTTAAATATTAATTGCACAGTCTTTTGAAATCTTTTTTCTTATTCTAAATAGGAAGTTTATTTTCTTTGATATTTTTCCACAAATGTAGTCAGCATGCTCGTTAAAAGCAAGTTTATTGTCTACAATTATTCCTAGATATTTAATTTGGCTTTCACACTCGATAGTATTATTATTTATTTCGACATTTATATTATCACAATTTTAACCAATGCACATACATTTAGTTTTTGAGACATTTAACATTAATTTATTTCTGCATAACCATATATACAAGTTTTCAGCATCAACATTTAATTTCATTTCACAAGTATTTACATTCTCTCCAACAATATATATTATCGTATCATCGGCAATTAATGAAACATTTGAAAACTTAGGACAATCCTCTAAATCATTCACATATAATACAAATTATATCACTCCTAATATTGTTCCTTGCGGCACATCCAGGTTAACCTCTTTAGGCATTGAAAATTCTCCTCCTAACTTTACTCGTTGTATTCTTAAGGATAAAAATGACTCAAACCAGTTCTTTGTCCCTCACACCATACTTATGTAATTTATTTAACATTATAGATCTGTCTGCTGTTTCAAATGCTCTTTTTAACTCAAGAAACAGCGCTAGTACCAATTTTCCTGAATCTAGCTCTCTCTTCCATTCATTGAGGACCCAAGCCAAAGCTGTCTCCGTTGAATGGCCTTTCCGCAAACCCGATTGTTTTTCAGAAAGCATTCCAGATTGTATAAAAAAAAATTTCCAGTTGTATGCGTACTACCGTCTCGAGAATTTTTTCATATAGGGGCATCATGTTAATTGGTCGGAATTGCTCTGGTTTTATTGCGTTATTTACTTTTGCCACCGGGATTATAATTGATTCCTTCCATGAATTTGGAAAGATGCCTACGGTTAAGGAATAATTTATTATTTTAACTAGCACTGGCAAAATATCATCTTTGCAATCCAAAATCATGCTTGTATGTAGTCCATTTGAATCTTTTTTATTTTTCATATGTTTTATTATTTGCTCTAGTTCTAAAGTATCTATAGTTTTAAATTTAAAAACGCGCACTGAGTCTCTAACACTATCACTATATTGGGTTATAGGTATGTTCTTGTTTATTTCCACGACACTATCAACAAAGAATGTATTTAAACTATCTGCAATTTCAGATGTGTTAGTTATTTTAACATTGTCTATTTCAATTTCACACTTTTGACAAAACATATTTCTTAATGACTGCCCACATAGCTTTTTGGTTACCGACTTTTCCTTTAATTTTGTTCTCAATTTGTTTTTACTTTTTGAAAAAATGTTTTTATATTTATTTTGATTCCATTTACAACTCTTGGGTTAATTTTGGCCTTCAGTTCCCGTACAAGAGTTTCACCATTTAATTGCCTTGCAGATATATAGTGTCGGTGACAACCGGGATGTGGTTCCTCTGATGCGGTAAGGTCAATTCCGATCCTGAAAATCAACTGATTCCTGAACATTTTAACACATTTAATCGGGGCTTCCACGTGTGGTAACAGATCTGTACTGTCTTGCTCGGCACTGTGCATGGTACCTAATTCTGTCTTATCGTCCGAAATTTTACAAAACCCTTCCTCTGCTGTGCCTGTTCGCGAACCACATTCCATTGAACTTTTCGCTTCACTCGCTGTACTCGTGGCAGAATCTGTGTTTGATTTACCCCCGCTGGCTGTATCAGTGGCGTCTGACAAATGTTTTACCTCTGTTCTGAGACGGGAAAGAGCGTCAGCAACATGACTTTGACTTTGACTTACCAGGGGTATAAATTATCTCGGCGTTGTACTCCTCGATCCTCGCTTTTCAGCGTTTAAGCTTCGCGTTGTGAGAGCGAAAGTCAAGGGTTGATGGTAAGTATATATCCTTATATTTTTTGCTCCGTAAAGATAACTCTTCAAGTAATCAAGTGTCCACAAAATAGCGAGCATCTCCTTCTCATTCGGTGCATAGCTATCTTCTATGCGATTTAATGATCGGAAGATGTAAGCTACTGGCCTTTCTTTTCCGTGCTCGCCCTGAGATAGAACAGCTCCGAAAGCATAGTCGGATGCGTCCGTTGTTAGGTTGAAAACCTGTTCGAAATTCTGGAAGGCCAAAACGTCAGCTGAAGTTAATAATTCCTTCAAGCTCTCAAATGCCTTTATTGCCTCTTTGTCCAGTGTAATTGGAACACTCCTTGATTGAGATGCCTTTACATGGGCAAATTCACCCCTATTGTCGTGAAGTACTTTGCGTTCCCTAGGCTAGAAAGAGTGCCGTTGATGTCCAGTATTGGATAAGTATCGGGGATTGTTACAGCGTTTAGCCTCTTGAAGTCAATTACCATTCTGTATTGCTTTTCCCCAAATCTTTTATTTGTCGGTCAACCTCTTCCCTCATACAGGCAGGGTAGGGATAGCCTTTTGTATATATAGGTTCGTCTGTATTGGCCTCCACGTTTCTCTTGGCTTGTTCGTTATCAACAGGACCAAAGAGTTTCTTAAACTGCTTGCAAAGGAGGGTTAATTTGGATTTCGTTGTTTCGGCTATTTTTTCGCTTGTAATACGGCTGGTTTTTCAATTTAATAATTTTGTTTTAATTAATGGTCACTATGTTTTTTCCCTATCAATCACCGCCATAAGGTTGTTTAAGGTATCATCGCCAATAATACCATCTAAGGTCTGCAACCCGGGGAGCTCGAAAAAAAATATATATCTAAGTCACAACCTAAACTCCGAAAGAACTTCCCTCTTACTTTGTGTTCAACTTTAATCTTCCCACCAGGACTTCTAGCATAAAAGGGGGTTTGAACGGATTGAAGATGTGACACCAGTCCTGGCCAGATAAAATTTTTGTTTGAGCCGTGTCACACATTCTATGTGCGTATTGGGGCGCCCACCATAAAATTTTCTTCTGGAGTCACTTCATGTTGAGAATCCTTTATTTCAGCATTGTCGTCTACATCACCGCTTCCTGTCGAAGCGACGTGAAACATTCTCTGCTGTTTCCTTTAATAATTATCCGACCTCTGTTCCCGTTTAAAGGGGTTGTTAGGGCGGTTCATTTAGATGACATTTCCCGTGTGCACGGAGCTATCCACCCCCATTTTAATTACTGGTTTTGGTCATAGTGGTCTCGGTGTAATTTAAGTAATTTCGGCGATACTCTGTTCCTCGCAAAAGAAACGGCCGTACAGGAGGGACGTTCCTTGGTGCGCAGTTATAGCTAACCGGGGATGAAACCATGTTTGGTGTCCTAATGTGAACAGAGTGATTACAAAAATTGAGGTTTTGCATCTCTAAGCACGCGGAGTATGCCTCAGGTAAAGTTCTAGGCCTTTGAATTACCAAAAGCTTTCTACTCAAACCGCGTAGAAAGTCAACCGAAGTTTCCTCAGAAAAGTCATCTGCCCTAATTTTACTCACAATTAGGGAGAATTGATGATTCACAGTGGCGTAGAATTCATCAACACGTGAGTTTCCCTGCTGCAGCTGATTTAAAAAATCAAAATTGTTTCCATGCTATGAACCCAGGAAACGTAGTGAAATGGATTATTGTCAAAGGCTTTTAGCTCTTTTACGACATCGATGAGTTTGGAAATATCTTTTAACTCCTGCTCACTAGTGGGTCTGCGTAGTTCTTCTGTATTCTGTGTAATAGGAATGCTGGGTTGACTTGACTGTTCTAGGAACTCTACTCGATTTGAGATAACCCCCAGTCGGGATTGCAAGGATTGAACAACTTTCCCTGGATTGAATTGCTCTATCCGTCCTAAACGACCCTCTATTCCTTTTTTTTGATCTATTACGCTATTCACTGCTTCCGTCAATTGGGTCACCATGTTTTTTATCTCGTCCATTATGTCAGTGGGTTTTTACAGAGTATATCGCGAAAGGAACAACCGAGCAGTAAACTTCACTGCTTTTATTTTACAATATTTTTTATATATTTTATGTATTTCAAGGTAATTTTATACACTTCAATGGTGTTTGTAATATATTTCTTTTTTTCTTGTTTATGTGTATATTTTCTTATAACTATCTTACAGTAACAGGTATGGGCCAGCCTCTCATGGTTACTGCTGCTTCTTTTGTTGTCTTCGCCTTAGTTAATGTTTTCTTACATTCACAAACTTTTAAGTTGAATGGGTTTTCAAGTACTTCTTTGAATGAGGGATAACAGCGTAATTATTTTTACATTCTTGTTCAGGAACTCCGCCATAAATTGTCCTTCGATGTCGGGTCCCTGCTCGGGCGCCAGTTAAAGCTTTTTCATTTCCAACATTCAACAAAATTTGTAACTGCACAAGCTAAGCTTGTGCCCACGGGTGCCGTAATTCGACTGCCTGAACAATTATCTTTCCCTAACTGCTAATGTCGCTTTGGTCGACCAAGGTCTCGTCGATCCCACGCTGGTTCGCTCACGTCCGAGCATGCACCGCCGAAAATGCATGCGATGCGTCTAGCCGAATGCGAAGATCATCAAGTTACATCCGCTGCAGGTGCAATGGTGGGAATGGGTTCGCACATGCGTTCTCGACCGTGTTAACTTACCTCTTGCGCCTTTATTCCTTTTATTCCGTTTATTTCCTTCCTGAGCTCTTCTGGAGACGAGTGAATAACATCGAGTGGTTTCCGACTTGTGACTGAATGAAAAGTTCTATTATATTCAATGATAGTTTGGAGTATCAGTTCTACAGTGTAGTCCATCTTTCTTTCAACTTTAAGGCACCTTGCTATTTCTATCAAAGTGCTATGTAGGCGCTCCACTTGACCGTTGGACGTACTGTGCAAAGGTGGGGCATTTACTATGTGGACATTAAAATGGTTCAATAGAATTGACTTTATTGTTTCAGAATTTAGTGCGGCCTCATTATCACAAAAAATCATTTTTGTCCCAGGGAAAATATTCATAAGTTGCAAGATTGGTGTCCTTACATCCGCAATTGTACGTGATAAAATCGGTTGAACTACTGCAAACATTGAGAATTTATCAACACAAGTGAGAAAAAATGTTTGGTCCGTAGGTAATATGTCGATGTGCAGAATTTCGCCTAAGTATGAAGGAATTGGCGTCTCCCCAATCAATGTTTTTGAGGGTGGGTCATACTTTCCTTTTGCGCATATTTTGCAATTTGCTACAATTTCATTCACGAGCTTGGTCATTCTTGGGTAGAAATAGTCGCACAAGATTTGCTTTACGTTTTCTTGAGCGGCTATATGTGCCCTATTATGCTCAGCAGTCGCAATTTATTTTTGGTCGGCTTTGTCGAAAATGTCCCCCACGAATCCTGTCTAATGCCAACATTTTGTGAATGGAAAAGATTCAACGAGTTTATGCTGAATATGAGCTAAAACGGGCAGGTCACAGTAAATTGCATTAACCACATCGAATTTTACCGCGTCTTTCACTTGGTCCATAAGTTTGTCTTTATCTGAGAAGTATACGAGATGCCTAGTTTTCGTGCCGAAAATTATTAAATTGCGCGTTGAGACCACTGGTGACTCTTCTATAATAATTTGATTCCTGAAACAATTGACTGGTTTCTCCGTTGTTTCTATAGTGTATGTTAGTGATGATTTACTATGAACTGTAGCAGCGTGGGAGGATGTTTCGTCCTCAAGAGCGTGAATTTTCTGTCGCGTGTTTCGGCCACGTGGTTCTCCTTCCCGGGTTTATTCTATGTTGGCATTATGTTCGTCAATGAACGCAATCCAGCACTTTATCTTTGCGTTTGAGTTTCGGTCTGAAACCGCAAATGTAAGAGGTTGGTGGTCCGTAAATATGTTAAGAGTTTTTACATCGTAAAGGTAGCTACGCAAGCTTTTTAAAGCCCACACCATAGCTAACAAGCTCTCTTTCGTTGGTGGCGAGGTGTAACTCTTTATCTTTTAGAGTTCTTAAAGTCATCATGCTCCCAGTCCTTAAGACGAAGCGTCAGTGGTAAGGTCGAAGGGCGACCTGAAATCTGGGTACAATAATGTGACATTTCCTTTAATTTGTTGAAAGCTCGCAATTGTTTTTCGTTTAGCTTGATTTATACATTTTTGATCTATGAGCACTTACCTTGCCGTTTTTCCCTTTCAAGATGCTATTGATGCAAAATCCTTGATGAAGCATCTGCAATAGCTTGCTAATCCCAAAAATTATCTAACTGCAAATAATGTCGAGGGCTCAGTGTAGTTTTTAATTGAATCCACCTTAGAGGGGCTCGTTCTGATACCACTTGAGACCGCAAAACCAAGGTATTCTACGCTTTCCTTAAAGAAATACGACTTCTCCCGTGAAACCCTCATGTTGGCCTCATATAAAGCACGTAAAACCCAATCAATGTTTTGACGTGGTCTGACTCAGTTTAAAAGCAAATGATAACATCGACAACGTAGACGTGACAAGTTTTTCCGATTTGTTCGCGAAGAACATCATCTATAGCCCTTTGAAATATACTGGGGGCATTCTTCAGCCCAAATGGCAAACGGCAAAATTTGTATTTTCCGCTGTTTACGGAAAATGCTGTTTTTCGCGATCTCGCTGTGCAAGTTTTATCTGATGAAACCCTGATTTTAAGTCAACGTTAGGTACGGGGTATTTGTCATCAATCGTTTTGTTATTTAATTTTCGAAAATGTACTACTAGATGTTTCTTTTTATTATCTAGGGTTATTGTAGGGAGATCTGGATGGCCTTATTATATTATTTTTTTAGAGATCTTTTATTTCAGTATTGAAAAAATCAGCCACTCCCATTGGATACGGGAACGGTTTTGAATAAATTGGTTCTTCGCTTTCTGTGCGAATAGTAGCGACAACATTGGTGTTATAAGGCAGCGACTCGTTAGCATCCGCAAATAGATTAATTCTATTCTTCATCATTTTTTCAAACTCAGTTTTTACTGAAGAGGGAACTTCTATGTCGTCAACTATTGTAAGGTTTCCGTTTTCGCATTCATAGAACTTGATCTTCTCATATCCGAAATCAGAATGAATTATTCCCGTCTTTAAACAAATTGTATCATTGATCTGCTTTAGCAAATAAAGGCCGATTATAGCATCAAACGTCGTAAGACCAGACAGTATAAAAAGGAACTATTAAATCCAAGGATAGTTATAAAACATTTATAGGTAATTATATCAAAGCCATGAATGGATTTTACCCGGAAAGGAGCATCGGCCGGCATAACAGCTCCTATCTCTTGCAGAGATTTTATGTAACTTTTTTGATGTATCTATTAAGAATCGAATAATTCTCCCCGCTATATTCCGCTCTAAGAACGGCAGCAGGGTCTTCCCTGCTCAGATGGAGACTCATACTCTTCAATTTTAGCTACCTCTGATTCGTAACTGGTCCCTTCAGTTTTTTTATTTTCTTGATACGTGTGATCAATTCTCTGGTGTTTCTGCCCAGACTCTCTCTCGGAGTTATAAAACCTTTTAAATGTTTGTTTTTGGCTGTTGCTATTATTGTTAGCATTTGTTCGGGTTAAGCGGTTGACCGGCGGAAGAGCAACGAAGTGGATCTATGTCCATTTCTTGAACGAATTCGTGTTTGGTAGAGCGGTTATCCGTCGTTTGATCATTGTTACTGCGCTGTCTATTATAATTAGGGTTTTTAACCTGATTGGTCGTAAATTCGATTGACCCTAAAAGATGTATGTTGTGATCGTTGACCTTCAGACCTGTGTGCTCTCTCCTCAGAGTTTCTGGCAAAATTTGTTGCAAACATACATATATCTTTCATGGTTTGATTCGACTTCCTGAGCTAACGCTAGAGCGGCTGGTATATGGGATGGGCGGACTGAAAACAAGAAGTGACTTAAAGACTTTTTTAACCCAGAAATGAAAACGCGCAGCGCATCTGCTCTGTATTTCTCGTTAAGAGACGTAGCAAGAGCTCCATCATAACTCATAATTGTTTTGTTTATCAATAACGTTAGTTTTTTTTAATATTGCAGAATAGATAGTTTACCCTGCTTTAGTGTACTCAGTTCGTGGTGTATCAAATAGATTGGGCGCTTATCTGAGTTAGCGAAATCCAATTTAGCAATTATGGCTTTAAAATTAAGGACCGTGTTGAAGGATGCTAGGACGCCATCGGCTGGTCCTCTTATATTGTTCCTAATTATTAATACAGCTATCTAGTGCTTTGAGCTACCGTCGTGCCTTTCAAGGACCTTGTACGCTGTATGAGCAGCTTAAAGTCAGATCACATACAAGTCCTGCTTGCCATCAAATTCTGGCAAGGATTTCACTACGTCGAGCGATTCCTCGCAATTTTTACCCTCAATTAGTTCAGTTTCTTTATACACCTCTACTTCGGGACTAGCCAAAATTGTAGCCGAAAGTTTCTGATTAACTTCCTGTATTAAATTATTGAATTCCGCCCTCTGGGATTCTAAGGCGCCGCGCACTGCAGCTTCTATAATAACTTTCAAATTTGCTGCATCCATACTTTCTCTATTTTCCCTGTTAGTATTTAAATTAAGGTGTACCAAGTCACCCTCCGACGCATGCACACGTCCCGCCGCCGCGTGCACCCCAACAAAAATAAAAAACAGTGTCAAAAACAGAAAAAAAACCCTCTCGCCGATAATAAAAACCGCCTCCACCTCGTCGCGTGTGAAACATCTTGGGCATAAAAAAAATATTTACATATACATATATATTAAAAAATTAAAAATCAAAGCCCATTAGTGTCGTGAAGTGCAGTGAAGTGATCTGGTTTAGCACGCACAGTGCCGTCCCTCCCCCTCGCTATCCTTCACAAGCCGCTGCTAGGCATTCTCGGTCGCAACTCCCGTTTGTTTTCCAGACAGGCTGGGGCGATGACTGAGTTTGCATAGCATCTGACGAAGCGGATTATGAAGTGTGAATTTTTGTAAGTGGATCAACTCAAATCAATGTAAGGGCATAACACCTACATTGATTTTTGTTGTGAAGCTATAGCAAGGACTTACACTTCTTATTTCTGCTTTTTACCAGCTGCGTAGTCGAAGTTGGTTTACTTAATGTCTGTGATTGATATGGGAGGGAAATTCCGATGATGTCATGATGCAAGGTTGCAACGTTGATGTGAGCAACGTTCGTGGGCTAAGAGCGAATCTCTTTGTTCTGTACGTCCACCTCTCCCGCTATAAACCAGCTCTCTTAGTGCTAAGTGAAACACAGGTAGGTGAGAATACCCACTTGTCGAATTTGAACCTGCCTGGATATAGCTTAGTGCCTTTGTTTTTCCCACATCGCGGTCTCGCTATTTACGTGCGTAGGGATGTTGCTTACCAACTTCAACCACAATACGGCCACTGTTCCAATCCGGAATTTAACCTTATGTGGTTAAAACTCCATGCCCGTAAGCAGTTAATCCACTATTGATTTATTTATAGAAGTTTAAACCTGGATAGCAACTCAACTTTGAATGAGTTTGATGCGCTATCCGATTCCATCACAAGAATTGTATCCCTGTGTCCTCGCACTGAAATCGTTGTTGCGGGCGATTTCAATGTACACAATTCTTCTTGGCTTCGACATTCAGGCCAGACAACACCCGAAGGAAGGTATAATGAAATCTTTGCTGAGGTAAACAATTTGACCCAGCTTGTGAATAAGCTAACACGGATACATGACATTGCAGATCAGACCTCCAACACCTTGGACCTATTTCTCACATTTCATCCTGAGAAATACTCAGTTGACATACTGTCGCCTCTAGGCTCGTCACACCACTGTGTCGTACTCGTCGCCATTCTCTTCACAGAGTGAAGAGTATCAAACCGAAGACATACGATGGTACGACTCGCGCTGCAAAGAGGCTATCAGGTTGAGAGGAATAAACTTCCAGACTTTCAAAGCCAACCCTTCTGAGGAAAACCGGAAGAAACTCAAAAGGGCCCGAAATGATTGCAATGCATTAATAAGATGTGTTAAATTCTCCTAAGATCAAAACTTGAGGCAAGAAGTGCTGCATTGTCCCAAGGACCGCAAAAACTTTTGGTCATTAGTAAAGAACGTAAAGAATTCCGTCGTCTTCAATTGTAAAGCTCATTTGCAATAACATTCCAGATGTCAGCTCTTTGGAAAAAGCAAATCAGTTTGCTGTACATTTTGCAGCCAGCTCAAAGCTTCTAGATTGCGCTCTGTCCGCGCCTGTACTCGAGAGTGTAAATTTTTCCATGGGAAAGAATAAGTCCATTTTCGCACTCGTACAGTTGGAAGAGTACTTAAAGATCTAAACGTGCACAAATTCGCTGGCCCGGATGGTATCCCCCCGTTCTTTTGAAGAGGTGTTCTTCTACGCTGGCAAAACTACTGCGTAAGCTTTTAAATCTGTACTACTCTTTAGGGCTCTTTTCGAGCAAGTGAAAAACAGTATTTGTCCAGCCCGTCCCTAAAAAAGGCGAACCATCTTCACCCACCACCTACCGACAAATAGCACTTACGTCCCTACTTTCCAACCATGGAAACGCTGATAAATTGTCAGCTTATGAAATATCTTGAAACTCTGAAGCTTCTTAATGACCGGCAATACGGCTTCCGGAGCAACAGGGCCACTGGTGATTTGACTACTTATCTCACCGAAGAATGGAATCAATCTTTGCAGAATGTAGGAGAAAGCAAGATCGTTGCACTTGATATTTCAAAAGCATTTGACAGAATCTGGCAACAGGCTCTCTTGTCGAAAATGCTTGCTTTCGCATCGATGAATCTCTTCTTCAATGGATTAGAAATTACCTTTCAAACCGTTCAATACAAGTTGTATTGGATGGGTTCAAGTCTGATATTCACCATATTAATGCTCCCCAGGGCTCCGTTTTGTCTCCGACACTCATCCTCATACTTATAAATGATTTCCTGTCTGTCACTTCTAATCCATTTCACTCCTTCGCTGATGACAGTACCCTCAGCTTTTCATATTCGTTCCTCGGCTCTAGTTCCTCCGCTTCGGCCATTGATTTGGAACGGCAGCGTACGTTAAACTCATTAAATTCCGATCTTGACAGCTTAATTGATTGGGATAAAAAGAATAGAGTGGAATTTAATGCTTCCAAAACTCAGTGCTGTCTACTGTCACTCAAGCGTTCTCAAAACAACCTGTCATTATCTGCGAATGGCTCCTGCATTGTTGAAACTGAACGACACTCCATCCTCGGTACGTGTATCAACTCAACACTAAGTTGGAACAATCACATATTCGAACAAAGCGAACAAAGCGATGCAAGAAATATTTCAACCGTTCTGACCTGGCAACAATATATAAGGCGTACATCCGACCAAAGCTTGAGTACAACGCTCCTATCTGGTCCGGTGCTCCTAAGACCTCTCTGCACCTATTAGATTGAATCAAACAGCGAGCGATAAAACTTATTGGCGATAATAAAGCTGCGAAGTCAATTGACTCGCTCGAACATCGACGAAATGTCGCGTCTCGGGCTTTTCCCAGCTCAATTTACCCCCCCATTACAATCCACAGGCATTTAAAACCAATGTGCATCGGTACCTTCTTTCCCTCTCTTCCTCTATACCTTCAGTCGTGCTGTGACTTAATTCCAGTCATTTAAGGGTATAAACAATCCCTTTAGTGGGCGCCAATTATAAAAAAAAATTCTTAAGTTCTTCTAATACTAAGCCGAATTCACTATCACTATCGCTCATAAATTTCTTTAACCAATGAACACTACAAACTTAATAATAATAACAAATAACACTTCCCGTTGAACGCGATTTTTATTTATTTATGTTTGTGTCTATCATAGAATTGCTCATTAATTAGTTAATGAGCAATTCACTTACATTTTTAGTTGAGTTGATTTCTTCATTGCAGTTTCTTTGAATCCGTTGAGTTGAGTTGATTTTTCTTTTGCAGCTTCCGTTGAGTGGATGAATTGATGTATGTGAGTGTGTGTTGACACGACTTTAGTTACAACAGATATTTTTCACGTTGGGCGCCAATTAACAAAAGACATTTATTGTTGCTAAAAACTAAATACTTAATTTAAACTTCCTCACAAATTGTGTCGCTTACAATCTCTCAATTCAATTCAATTCAATTTTTCTTAAATATTTTCTAAGATATTTTCAATTTCAAATTTTTAAGCCTAGGACTACAGTGAATACACAGATATATGTGTCGGCTCAACAATAGGGGCCCGACGGATGAACAACTGTCTTACATAGTTTGAGTGTGTACAAGTGAATTATTTACAATATAACGATGTCCTGTCTTAACATCGGGGTGTTCAGATCCATGTGTCGATGATGTTCCTTTGTGGTGGTGGGGGGAAGGGGCTGCTTTCAGGGTCAGCCTCAATGGTAGGTTGTATCACTGCTGGAAAAGAAGTGATACGGCTCGCATGCAGAAAATGTCGGGGGAAAAATCTCTTCGTTTAATATGTTGTGTGCATTGAGGAATCGTTGTCCAGGGACTGAGCTCCTTAAGTTCCTGACGATGGGTTTCAGTTTCGCAGACCTTCTTGTTGCTATGATGTTTCGTCCGGTCCTTGTCAAAGGTGAGACCGGTGCAGATTCGGAGTATCTTCCTTTCGAAGACCGATAGTTTCTCTCATGGAGATGCTGTACCATACAGGGAAGCCATATGCTATAATGGGTCGTATGAGCTGCTTGTACAGTAATAGCTTCGTCTTCTCGGCAAGTCCGTTCTCTCGTCGCATCAATGGGTAGATGCGACGGAAAGCGAAACTGGTTTTTTGAAGGGTCACCTTGGAGTGAGGATTAAACTTCAACTTCTCAGTGAAATTCACTCAAGATACTTCGCCTTGTCCGTTGTCATTGGTGCTGTCCCCTTGGATAGCACTACCTTAATGCTCCGGTATTTTCCGGCTGTTCGGGAACCTCGTCGTGTTGGTCTCCGCAGACACATGAGGACCTATTTATTGGTATTGTTGCGGATGCCCCACTTCTGATAGTAGAAGAAGAGCTACTCCATTTGTTGTTCGATCCTCCGCGCTGCTATCTGCGGCGACGGCGATGTTGAGTATGTTAACGAGTCGTCCGCGAACAGGCAACAGTTAACAAATGGCAATAATGGCGGTTGGTCTGCGGTGTAGATGTTAAGCAGTATAGGTCCCAGTCGCGTTCCCTGCCTGGATTTTCCTTGTTCTTGATTTATTTCCTTCTATTTCCACATAGAATCTCCTGGCATGAAGAAAACTATGGATGACTGCGATGAGGTTAGAGGGAAATCTCATTAATTTGAGTTTAAAAATGAGACCCTCCATCCAAAGCGTGTCGAAGGCCTTCTCAATATCCAAGCCACGGTAACTTGGTGATTGTTCAAACCAGCCACTATATCGTGATGAAACTTCATCAAAGGATGCAGAGTCGAATGTTTTTCCCGGAATCCGGATTGGATGTCTGGGATGATGTTTGACTCCGTGCAGTGTTGCTTAATTTTCTGTACTAACAACCTTTCCAGGATTTTGCTCATATTGCTTAGCAGCGATATGGGTCTGTATCCTGTCACGTTGTCAGCGTCCTCTTTCTTGGGAATTGCAACAATCTTTGCCAATTTTCATCTGCTATCATCACGATATGTGGCATCCGCTTAAGGACGAAGTTGGAAATTTTGTCCGGTCTGAGCGATTTCTTTGCCGCACTTCCATGGATGATTTCCTCGATTTCTTCTACTGTTGCAAGCTCCTGGTTGTCCGTCGGGTCATCAGCTGGGTTGTCTTCGCTGAAGTTGACTGTAGGTGCATATGGGTGTTGGATGCTGCTCACGTAGTCTCTCACTTCTGCCACGAAGTTCTGATCTTCCGGGGGCTTGAGCTTGAAACTGCTCTCGAAGTGAGATGCGAAAGTTTCTGCTTTCTCCTCTGGGGTCGCATCTACTCCGTTTGTCTTTATGTTTGGTGGCAATTTCTTCCTTTTTCCGATCATCTCGTTGATTTTTTTGAAGGTATCTGGTCCCGGCCTTATTGTTTTAAGTTTATTTTGCAGGACCGTGTTATGGTGGTGTTGAACCGCATTACGAAACATGATGTTTGTGCAGTTCAACTCGCTGAGAACGGTCTGGTATTCTCCATTTACCGTGTTCAGTTCGCGGCTGTAGATTCGCTGCAAACGTTTCCTCAATCTCTGCGTATGGTGGTAGAGATTTTGGATATGAACTGGAATGGCTGTACCTGTCCCTATTTGTTCTTGGTCGCTTCTGCTGTTCTAAGGCGTTCTTGATTGTGTCCTCCAATCCATCGATAGCAGCGTCGATATCCGTATTGGTGAGATTCCTCGTCGGTGTTGGTATTTGCGGGAGGTCCTTACCGAAGGTGCTAAACATTTCCTCTTCAAGGTTGATGTCCTTGGTGTTTCTTTCTGTCGTCAACCTTGGTTGATTCGCTTTGGATGTCTTCGGTTGTGTTGGTTGCTCCTTTCGGGCAACAGTGGATTTGCTCATTGCGTTGAGCCTCACCACGTCTGCGAAGCTCATTGAAGGCTTCGTTATGCTTCAGGCGGATTATGCGGCAAATTCTTGCAGTGTCTTCTTCTCAGCCATAGCGGTTTTTTTCGGCTATCTTTGCCTTGTAGACGGGGAAACCCTTGTAATTTGCCGTGTGTCCGTTGGTTTTGCAATTTGCACAGTACACCTCAGCTCCTGTGCTTTCCTTCCTCTTGCACTCTCCAGGCCCGTGCTTTGCGTTGCACTTAACGCATACGTATGGCATTCCGCAGTTCGTCGCGGAATGTCCATACCACTGGAAGTTTTAACATTGCCCGAGGTCCTTACTTTTTAATTTCCCCCAGTGGACGCGTTGATTTAAGATCAGTGTCTTTTTGATAATCTCCGCTATTGGTTTGGTTTTTCCAACTTCCACAACGTGGCAGTTGAACCTCTTGTCGATTCTCTTTGTCGATTTTATCGCGGATACTTTCATGGCTGGGATGCCTTCCCTTATTAGTTCTTTCTTGAACTCCTCATCGGTATACGAGGAGTGTATACCTTTAACTACTAGCATGTTCTTTCAGTCAGCCTTGGGCTTGATCCACCTCTCCTTTAGGAATTCCTTCATTAGTTGGAATTCTTCCCATGTCTTCACGTTAATAATGGTTTTCCCAGTATTTAGGTTCTTGATTAGCGTACCGTTGTATTTCGTCTACATTAGCCGAAAAGCAAGTGATGGGGGGCATTGCGGAAGTTCTGTTGATGGTCGTTGGTAAAGTTTCCTCTTTTGTTGTTGGGATGGATGTTGCTGTTTGTGACTGGGTTGGTTCCGCGGGTGTCTTTTTCTTTTTGGGCCTGACTGGTTTCACGGGTGTGAAGGTTTCGTCATCCGTTGTTGGATAGACTGCTACTATCCTTGGCTTCTTCCTTTTCTTGGGTGGTGTCGTTATAGGCCTCTTCTAACCTGGTTCGGGAGATGTAGTTTTCTGCACGTTGGTTGTCTGTCCTTTTGGCAATAGTTGTCTTCATTTGCGTCTGGGTTCAGGTGTTCCTCTTCTTGGCCAACTTCTTTCAAGATTTTCCTCGCTAAGGAGGGAAAAAGCGGTAATTGATTCAATAATTTTTGGATCAATTTCTATTCTTGGAATCCCACTTGTGACTTGCTCTTGTGACCTGTTTTCGGTTTTTCCTTTTTCTTTTATTGATTTCAGTTCAATGTAGTTTATTGCTAACTAATTGCTTTGGGGTTTTTATTGTTTTTTTTTTTTTTTAGTAATTAAAATTACTGTCTACTAAGGAGCGGCACGTCCGTTCGGTATGAATGTCAGCGAGATACTGTGATGCTTACAATCTCCGAAACAACTGACCGCCACTTCCTAACTCCAACTGCCCGATACCCGCGCAAAATGCAATTCTTGCCCTTATCTTCGATGTCGGTAGCAACAGACCCTGGAGTCAGCAACTTTCGGCGAAGGCATTCGCCACTTAGTTGTATACTCAGTTCGAATTTCATTGATCGATGAACTTACATGCAGATTCAGATGTTGCTCTATGTAATCCCGAAAAGAGTCCCAATCAGTTCTTGAGTTGAAAAGGTAGTTGACGCATTTATAGTGGAAACTCTATTTGAGTATTAAATGTCAATAGGAGAATGGTTAGATGATAGTTCAAGTCTAGATTTGGTTTGTAATGTTTTTATCTGTATGTTTTTAGTGATGCAGAAGTCTTTTAGATCAGGTGTTTTATTTGGGTCAGTATGCCAGTAAGTAGGTTCGCCGGTGCTAAGGTATATGCAATTATTATAGCGAATTGATCTTAGGGGATTTTTTCCCTTGGTGTTGGATAATCTGTTTAGCATTGTAATCACCGCCTGCAATGAATCTGCACCCAAGTGATTTTAAGTAGTCTTCATACTGCAGTATTGTTATCTTATGTTTTCTATTTGAATTGTGGTTGATTGAATGTGTTCGTGCCTGTATTGGTCTAGTTCAATGCAGTTTATCTTGTTGTTTACTATAATGGCTGCGCCAGCATGACCCTTTTCATCCGGGTGATTTATGGTGTAGATGTTGTTACTTCGTTTTCTGATGAAGCTTTCGCTTGTGAAATGTGTTTCTAAAATCATTAGTACGTCAATATTATTATCTTTTATAAATTCCTTTTGCTCCAGTTGGTGTTGGCTTAATCTATTTGCATTCCAGATGATGATATTTAGTTCACAAAGAATTTTGTCCATTAAGCTTTGTAGTCAGGATAGTTAGAATTTGGAGCATATTTGTCATTTGTTGGATGAGATTCTTCATTATTTCTTTAAGCTCTGTAAAGTCATCTTTATTGAAATTGGTGCTATTTTGTTGCGAGGTTTGTCTTTTTTCTACTGGTGTTGCTTCTTCTGTTGTATCTCTCTCTCTGGGTTACGGCTTTCAGCTGGAACGATGCCGTTTCTGGACTTCTGGTGGTATGTTTCGTGTGCAGCTGCTTGGGCGTGAGTTATATATTTTCTTACTTTCGTCGGCTCTTCTCTTCTTTTTTCTTCTTCAATTTTTGGGAGATCCTTGTTTTTTGCATTTGGGGGAAGCACTCTATCTTTAAGGCCTTGTAAATATCGCAACCCTTGTATTTAGCTATATGACAGCCATTACATAAGGCGCACTTTATTGTGCCGTTGTTTGAAGTTATTTGGCAGTTTAAGGTTTTGTGAGGACCCGCACATTTTACGCATGCAGGGTATCTTGTGCAATAATTATTTGTGTGACCGTATCTTTGACAATTGGTACACTGCGATATGGTTCTTTGGTGGTGAGGTGGTTCGAAAAAAAGTGGCAGGGGTTGTTTTGTATGTCTCTGTTGGATGTTGTGTATATTCATGACCCTATGTTCTTTCTGTTCTAATCTTTCTTGATATCATCTGTGTCAGTATAGTGCTGAATGTTTCTTAACACAACTTTATATCCTCTCTCTTCTTTCGGTCTAAATGTGCAGTACTTTGTGTCATTTTTTATAAGCATTTTATGACAGCCGTGTAGTACGAGGAGTCTGATGGTTGAATTTGAATTTTTTTAGCACTTTTAACTCAAAATTGCCCTTTGCGACTTCACTAAGCACGTTGTTGAGTAATTTGATGCGCTCAACACCTTATACGTAGACTGAGGCGGTTTTCTGATCTTCTTGAGTTGCTTTTTGGTAGTTTGGTTGATTTCTCCTGATGTTGTGTGTATTTGTTGTTGATGTGTTCGTCTTTCAAACTGAGAATGTCAAAACGGTTCGATGAGCTTTGCTCTTTAGGGTTGCTCAAGCAGTAGTTCAAAAGTGTCTGTTTTTTTTTTTTTGCTTTATGTTTCTTTTGAGAGTTATTGTTTTTTTAGTTGTTTTAATTGGTTGAGACCTGTCTCTTTTTTTTTGAGTCGTCGGTTTGGGATTATTCTAGCCATGTGTGTGTTTTCTGTTGTGTTTTTCAAGGTTGTTATAAAGGGTGTTGTTATTGCTTGTGTTATATGTGTTGTTATAGTTAGGGTAGTGCTGGAGGATGCAGTTGTTGTTATTACGCTGGCAGGTGTAATATTAGTTGCGATCGTGGGACACTCATCTTATTTGCAATACACGCCCAGTAGTATGCAATAAAAAGTGATATGCTATTGAAGTTTAGTTAAGCTAGGTTTATCAAATGTCTACACCTCAAAGGCTTATGAAGTTTGTAGCGCTGAAAAGTACTGGCATTTTTGTTTTAAGGCTCCTTCCTTTCGCAAGGAGCTTTGCCCCAAACACGGCTGACACCGAACACAAAGGTATTATTCACCAATAAGAATTTACCTTTTTATTTAATATCAGCTACTGATGGATGATGATTTCAGTGTCCAACGATGCGCCGGTGAGACATGTTGCGTTTGGTATGTGTCCTTATTTGGGGACATGGTATGGGTTTATTATTATGAAAAATTCAGTTTTAATAATACTCGATCTATCACGCGACCTAATCACTTGGCAGAGTTCGCAGGTTCCATTCAAGTCAGTTGAAGTTACGTTGCCTAGTTTCATTGCCTTGGGGAAGCCTAAGGAATGTGTATAAGATTAAAGTAATTCCAAAATGATGAACTATTCTTCTTTCTCGAATTCTATTCGTCTATACCTTTCTTCCGATCTGTGACTTGATTCCGGTCACTTAAGTATACAAACAATCTCTTTAGCACGCGCCAATTATAAAACAAATAAACGGACATGATATGTTGCTTATACATATATTTGTTCAAGAACTCAAGAATCTTTTACTATTAAAACTATTAAAACTTTTTTTTTTGTTGGAAACAAAGATTGAATATGTTTTTTTTATTTGTATTTGCCCACGGAATTGCAAATCGATTCCTATGTTTACGTTTTGATTATTGCGGCGGGTAAAGTAACTTCGTTTTTTACTGATTTTGTGGAGGTTGCGAAAAGAGAATAAAACAAAGTGGTCAAAATTAAAATGTTTGTATTTCAAAACTGAGAATAATTAGCGACTGGGGATCGGTTCAACTATTCCGATTAAATGTTAACTAAACTGTGTTTGACACGGTAGTGCTTACAAAAGTGTTATAGGCAAAAGGCGGTTATTGATGCTAAAGGTGGTCACACATAATTCTAACATTAGAATTTTGCAAAATTTATAAGCTTTTGAAACAAAAGGTTTGTTCCAATTCATTTGTGTACAGAAATTCGTAGTTGAGTAGTTTGAGCAAAAATCTCTCTTGCAAAGAGTAACTCTTCCGAAAATTGGGAAACGACTTTTCGTAGAAATTCGTAAACAGCTATCGGATGTATAAAATGTCAGAGGTATTTTTATTTTCGATT
Source organism: Eristalinus aeneus (assembly GCA_955652365.1). Classification (NCBI taxonomy): domain Eukaryota; kingdom Metazoa; phylum Arthropoda; class Insecta; order Diptera; family Syrphidae; genus Eristalinus; species Eristalinus aeneus. The sequence goes on along the minus strand of OY019135.1, from coordinate 1,721,965 downwards.
TGACAAAAATCTGCTGCCGAGCTGCTGCCCACAGTTTTTTCTTCGGAAGAAATTTCTAGGGAGGGGAAATATTTTGCTCTCTCATGAGCTCTCTCTTCTACAAAAAATCAGCTAATGGAACGCTTTTATGTAGTTTTTCGGGCAAATTTGATAGCAATTCAGAGCAATTGGAATGGACCTATTATTTGAAGAGAAAGGTTCCATGTCAGTTTAGGTACTAAAAAAATTCAAATCACAATTACCTGCACAGATTTCTTGCTAAAAAAAAATGTCATTCTTGTGCTCAGAAAATATGAGAACCAAGTCAATATTATGCTTGTTGATTTCTTGCACAATAAATCTGCAACGGTGTTGTCTGATCCTCTAATTTAGCGAATATCGATACCACATTGTATGAAATGGATTTTTCCGGTTTTTGCTTGAATGTGGAAACTAATGGCTTATGATCAGTGCTAAAGAAGAATTCTCTGCCCTTGATCATGTGACGGAAATATTTTATTCCTGCATAAATCGCCAACAGTTCTCGGTGCCATCACGCTTCTAATTTTATGTCAGCTTTTTCGAGAAGAAACCCAACGGTTCGACAATCTGATGAGGGACAGCACCAACTGTAATATCTGATGCATTGTTACTGAGTGGATCGATCGCTCGATGTGCTAATAAAGCACTAGCCAAATCCGTTTTGCGTTGTTGGATCGCTTTTTCGGTTTGAGTTGTTCATACTATCTAAGTCATGTCGTTATTTTTATTCCTATTTTTTAGATCTTTGAAAAATGTTTGAGTTCCAAGCGTGTCGCGTAAAAACCGTCGGTAGAAAATCGCGAGAAATCTCGTAAGCTCTTTGGCATTTGTTTGTTTTTCTAAATCCTGTATTCTACGCCTCTTATTTTATGTCCCGAAAATCTAGTCCCATTCATGACGCATGTATCGTAAGGCCGTACAAGTGTAAATGCTCAAATACTTTTCGAAGAAGAAATTCATGTTCGCTTTTATCGCTATTAGCGACGCACATATCGTTCAACTAAGGAGAAGCAAAATCCTCTAGGCCTCGTGCGACTGGAAGGTTTGTGCTGCGTTACGCAACCAAATGTATCGAAACTCAAAACGGCTTAATGTTGTAATTACCGTCGTTTTTCAAACATCTGATGGTTCGCTCTGTGAACGTTGATCTTCGAAAATATATTCCAGCCATGTAGAATATTTGATAAATCTTGTATGAAAGGAAAAGAGCAGCGGTCAGGTTTGGCTATGGCATTTAATGCACAATAATCCCCACGTGGTCTCCACTCGCCGCTAGGTTTTTGTATAAGATGGAGGGGGCCAGTCCAGTTGCTTTTCGAGGGCTAACGCTGCCTTTAGTCTGATGCCATCTAGCGGTCGGCGACGAGCAAATACTGGTGGGAAAGAAGTTTCTATGTAATACGTTGTTTTAATATCGGGATGGGCTTTGTGGGCGTTGAACACTGTGAGATGTTGCTAAGATGCATCTCTTTCTCGATGCCTTGTGGCGGCAGAAGGACTTAATAGTCGGCTCGAAAGATCCTGACATAGGTGAGACGTCGAACCCAAGTCCAGAAACATCTTGTTATCATCAAGCTGTCTAGTCTTCCCAAACCAACGCTGCCTCCTTTTCTGCTGTCTCCATATCGTTGCCGCAACCAGTACAGGCTGTGGTTCTGGTGGCCGTAAATTGACCTGTGCAGGAGAATCCGCCAACAGGCATAACCGCTTGGCCCGCGGAAAGCGAGATCCGCAGCCATGCAAGAATGCTGGATTCAGTAATTTATTTTCCTTATAATAATATCGGATTCTATGAATAAAGTGTATAGTACAGTCGCTGTCTTGGCAGGGCTGCACCGTACTATAAGGTTTTGAGTTTTGAATCCAACTAAAACCTCTAGCTAAACGTATGTCAGAAGAATGTTAAGTATTGTGAAGGATTAAGACATAATTCCCACTCGACTGGCTTGCATTTACATATTGCAAGAGGCCAGCCGAATGTATTAATAATAATAATTGGATGGCGCAACAGTCCACAGGAGGACCAGGGTCTAGCTTGCTCATCAACTACTCCTGTTGTGTGCGCTACTGTTTTATATATACCTAATAAAAATAAACTGCCATATATGGGGTTGGCAGCTAATTATGGACTTTTTTAAAGAAAATAAAAGACATTTTTTTATGAAACGAAATGACTTTATTCTGTAATGTATTGCCTATTTTGAGCAATGACCTTTTGCCATCTTTCGGGCAGAATCAAAATTCCACGTTCATAAAACTTCCGGTTTTTATAAAAAAAAAAAATTAAAGCAGGTAGGTTGGAGAACATTTTCTCTTGAAGATTATTATGGTTTGGGACATCTGTTCTGTTTTCCTCTTGTTTTTCCGTTGGGTTTTTTTGACTTTAAGTTTTTTTTTAATTTTTCTTCTAATTGCGATTAATATGATTGTGAACAATGTTGCACCGGATATCACAAATGTTTTTAATTTTTGGTATTCAGCTAGTTCTATAGTACGACTGTTTTCAATTTCTTACCATTTTCCAAATTTTGTGAATGATGATTAATGATTTCTTCATAATAAAATTCAAATGTATAATTGGACTCGTTTTTTTTTAATTACAGTGTCATTAAATTGGATATTACAATTTTGAATGTGATTAATTTAATTTTCTGTAAGAACTAATTCTCAGGCATGACAATTATTTTGCACAGTTATATTTTAAGGACATCTAAGAGGCACCGCAAAATTTATAAGCCCTTTCTTTAATCGTTTCTAGGAGGCGTCATAATAAGTATTTTTGTATAGATTGTTAGACATTCTTGTTGTCATGTCTAGGTCTTGTGTAATGATTTCAATTTTTTCCTATTTCTTGCAATATTTCTACTAGCTTGTTTAACTTAATGATTTGAAGGATGATCTAGGTCCTTTGCCCATATTTGCTATCGTGAATTCGCTGTTCCTCATTTTTCATCTAATTGTGTGTTAATTTTAATTTGGTTGTTTATTTCTTATCTATTGCTTTAAGATGCTCGTCTATTTCATTCCTATTTCTGAGTGGTTCCGACCAAATTTATAAATCATGTCTTTTTTTACCTTTTTTATTTATAATCGTGCACCCGCCGTTACTCTTGATTGGTGCTATTACCAGTCCGCTTGTGCCGGATTGGATATCGTCATTAGGAAATCAACATCAGTGGAAGAATTAACCAATTGTCTTGGCCGTTTAATATTTATTGTAATGTGCATACAATCAAACTTTTTAAATCTGAAGTTAGGCTCATACTTAAAAAATCCTTACATGTTTATATTATTATTTATTTATTTTTTTATTTTAAGTAGCTAAAAAATTTCAGTAGATTATATTACATTCATTTCTTATTTTATAGAATTATGACATTTTTGTCCTTTAAAGCTAAGATACTTTTTATTTTACAACAATTGACTAAAACACTTTTACAATAATTGAGAAGACTATTTTAAGGGAAAACTACTAACAAAAACCCTTATATGATACTTAACTTAGTATTGCATTTGCCCGTTGAAAGATCAAGTGTTTACCTTTCTATGTTATTTTGTGTAGATTGGAGATAAGCATATTAATTAAGTTGACATTGGCGTTTGCTTTAAGCCTGTTGGTTCAGAAATGCCAAGGCAGATTTAGAAACATTGGAGTTTGTTTTGACATCTTTGCACTTTTAACTTGTGAGTTATAGCGCAGTTATAAGTGTGGCTTGGAAAACTAATTTGTGGTTAAGTATCTTGTTATCATAACTTAGTTTGGAGTTTCTGCAAATCAATGGGTACAATTATCTTGTTAATTTATTTACTTCATCGTTACTCCGTTGTCGCCGTGGCGTAATGGGTAGAATGCGACGCTCACACGCCGAAGGGTCCAGGTTCGACTCCCAGATCAACACCAATTTTTCGAATTTTTTACGGCACCACCTCTTTCGAGTTGCTGACAACACTCAAAGAGTAATAACTGTCTAAGAAAGCTTCTCAAATCTCACCGTTCGGAGTCGGCAAAAAACTGTAGGTCCCTTCTACTCGTGAGAGAACAGTAGCGCGCACAACACGAGTAGTTGATGAGCAAGCTAGGCCCTGGTCCCCCTTTGGACTGTAGCGCTAACAATTATTTATTATCGTTACTCCTCTAACAGTGACATTGTCACTTTATTGTGCAGCTACTGCATGATTGTTACAGAATTGTCTGCTAATAGATTTGACATTTCATTAGGGCTGATATAGAGGCGACCGCGGTTTCTCAGAGGTGGAATATTTGAAGACCTATTCTTGAGAATTTTTGAAACTTTCTAGAATGGTTTACTAGAAAATGAAGCCAATTTTTTCGAAGTCGAATCAATAAGAGAATATTCTTCGACAGCGAAGCATTAATGTTTTTGTGGGTTTGGAATGTTCGTTATAAAGAAATCGAGTGTTGAAGGGTTTTATGAATTGAAGTACGAATGTATTAAAATTAATTATTGAGTTTACCCACCAGTTCGATCTTTGAGAACTACATGCCCGAAGAAAATTATTCAGTGCCAATAATTATTTTATTATTTATTCCAAGCAACTTCTGCATGTCTTTTTTAAAGTGAGGTACTTTTGAGCGCTTCTATTTCTTCCAGAGAAATAGATAGAAAAAATGCTTAGCTTTAAGTTGTTTCCCAGAATAATGTCGATACCGACTGCTTCAATAACTTTAAAATACATATATAAGCGTACGGTATGTGAAATACCTTTTTTAACCGCGATGGCAACACCACCCCTAGCTGTATGAGTTATATCAAGTCGGTGATATACACAATTGGGATGAGGGAATGAATTGTTTTCGTTAAGTTTCCGATAAGAGCGCAATGTCAACTGATTTTTAGATATGTAAATGAAAATTCTAATTGCTTTTTGTTAATGCTTCTAGCATTCCACAATAATAATTGTATGGCGTGACAGTCCAAAGGCCTAGCTTGCTCATCAACTGCGCGCTATTGTTCTCTCGCAAGGGACCTACAGTTTTTTGCCAACTCCGAATGGCGAAGTTGGAGAAGCTTTCTAAGACAGTTATTGATCTTTGAGTGTTGCCAGCCGCTCGAAAGAGGTGAATCGGGAATTGAACTTAGACCTTCGGCGTGTGAGCGTCGCACTCTACCTACTACGACACAGCGGCCACCATGTAGCATTCCATGTTAACATTTAGGTTACTTGGCATGGGCTTTGAATTAACATATTTAATAGCTAGGCCAGTAGTTACATTAAACTGATTTCATTTTTAATTGCATGCACTTATCTTAACTACTACTTTATTTAAGAGACTACTTATCTCTTCGAAAGAGAATAAATCACTACAATCTACAATTGACGCGTATGAGTCGTTGTTTGACACAGATTGCATTGGACTCTTTGCCGATAGCAAATGAGTCGAGTGTGTTGTTGGTTGTTTTTTAAATGCATTTTATTTATTTTTCGAATTCAATTTTTTATATGTTACACAAAAAATACTTAAAACAAGCTAACTAATCAAATAATGATATTTATTCTAATCTACTGACTTTACAAGTGTTCTAAGCTAACCTTTGACTTATTTTTAATGGCTTTCGGTTTCTTTAAATATTTAAAATTAATACTTTAACGTAAATGAATGTAATTATTATATCTCCAAGAAAATTAAGAAAAAACTTGTACTGCTAGTTATTTTGCTTCTTAGCCTAACTTATTTAACCTTACCTATTTAAACTACCTAAACTTTTTTTTTATATCTACTGTATGCCTTACAACTATTTAACCTATGTAAATTGGCACTACTGTTTCAACTACCCCGTCTTTTACACTAGGAAGTTAGCTGGACATTTTTTTTTTATAATTGACGCGTGCAAAAGGGGTTACGAGTAGTGACCGGATCAAGTCACAGCACGGGCCAAAGGTATAGAGGAAGAGAGGGAGAGGATGTACCGATGCACATTGGATTTAAATGCCTGTGGATTGTAATGAGGAGGAAAAATAGTGCTGGGAAGATCATTCCAAATTATTGTAGTGCGGCTAAAGAACGAGTTTCTGAATTTGACTGTACGTCCGAAAGAAGGCTTGAGGGTGAATTGGTGGGCATTCCTAGCTAGGCGTGCATTGCGGTTGAATTCTTGAAGGGGAGGAATGGAACTGGCTAATTCATCTGAGCATTTTTTGTTAAAATAGCGGTTAAAGAGTGACAACGAAGCGGCATTACGTCGATGTTCTATCGAGTCAATCGACTTCGCAATATTACTGTCACCTATAAGTTTAATCGCTCGCTTTTGAATTCTTTCCAGCAGGAGCAGGGAGGTCTTAGAAGCACCTGACCAAATAGGAGCGTTATACTCTAGTCTTGGGCGTATGTAGGCCTTGTATATTGTAGCCAGATCAGAGGGGGTGAAGTACTTCTTGCATCGTTTAAGGTAGCCTTGACATTTCGCTGTATTTTTGGCGACCTCAAATATGTGATCGTTCCAACTTATTGTTGGGTTGATACACATACCGAGGATGGAAAGTCTTTCGGTTTCGACAACGCAAGTGCCGTTCATGGATAACGGCTGATTATTATGTGATCGTTTTAACGACAGTAGACAGCACTGAGTTTTGGAAGCATTAAATTCCACTCTATCTTATTCCCCCAATCGATTATGCTGTCGAGGTCGGAATTTAATGTGCTTAACATACACTGCCGTTCCGAGTCTATGGCCGAAGTGGAGGGACGTGAGCCAAGGAACGAATATAAAAAGCTGAAGGTACTGTCATCAGCGAAGGAATGAATAGGATTAGAAGTAGCAGACAAGAGATCATTTATAAAAATGAGGAAGAGTTTCGGAGACAAAACTGAGCCCTGGGGAACACCAGCATTAATATGGTGAATATCAGACTTGAATCCATCCAAAACGACTCGTATTGAACGATTCGAAAGGTAATTTCTAATTCATTGAAGAAGGGACTCATCGATCCCAAAAGCACGCATTTTCGACAAGAGAGCCTGATGCCAGACCCTGTCAAATGCCTTTGAAATATCAAGCGCAACAATCTTGCTTTCTCCTACTTTGTGCAAAGATTGGTTCCACTTTTCAGTGAGATAGGCCATCAGATCACCAGTGGAACGGTTGCTTCGGAAGCCGTTCTGCAGGTCATTAAGAAGCTTCCGGGATTCAAGATATTTCATAAGCTGACGGTTTATCAGCGTTTCCACGACCTTGGAGAAGGGAAGTTAGTGCTATGGGTCGGTAGGAGGTGGGTGACGAAGATTCGCCCTTTTTAGGGACGGGCTGGACAAATGCAGTTTTCCACTTACTCGGAAAGAGCCCTGAAGAGTAAGACAGATGGAAAAGCTTACGCAGTGGTTTTGCCAGCGTAGAAGAACACCTCTTCAGAAGAACAGGGGGTTTACCATCCGGGCCGGCGGATTTGTGTATGTTTTGATCTTTAAGTACTCTTGCTACTGTACGAATGCGAAATTGGATTTGCCCCATGGAGAAATTAACGCTCTCAAGTACAGGCGGGGACAAAATGCTATCTGGCAGCGTTGAGCTAGCTGCAAAGTGTGCAGCAAGCAGATTAGCTTTGTCCAAAGAGCTGACACCTGTCATTGTTAAGTCAGCGTTGGGATCGAAGACGAGGCTGAATTCCTTATGTTGGGGACATTGGGGTACTGTAGAACTTTTTGCCTCAACTTTTGGTCAAAGGAGAATTTAACACGTCTTATTAATAAATTACAGTCATTACGGATCCGTTTGAACTTTTTCCTTCTTCAGAAGGGTTGTCTTTATAATCGCGGAAACTCTCTCATCCTGATAGCCTCTTTGCAGCTCAAGTCGTACCACGCGTTAGTCTTAGGCTTGATGCTCTTCACTCTGTGAGTAATGAAGGACCGCATGCCCAGCGAAATAATGTTTGTGATCGCATCAGTGGCGGCATCCACGTCACTATCGAGGAAGAATAATGACCAGTTAAAATTCCTAAAGAAGTTGTTAAGTTCGCTCCAGTTGGCTTTCTCTAAGAGCCAACCTGTTCTTTTCGGAATTTGTTCTCTAACTGTGTGGGAGGAGTACGAGAATTTGGCTGATACGACACAGTGGTCGGACGAGCCTAGAGGAGACAATGTATCAATTGAATATTTTTCAGGATGAGAGGTGCGAAACAGATCAAAGGTGTTGGCGGTATGAACTGCAATGTCAGGTATTCGGGGTGGCTCATTCACAAGTTGGGTTAAATTATTTACCTCAGCGTAGATTTCAACATACCTTCCTTCGGGTGTTGTCTGGCCTGAATGTCGAAGCCAAGTAGAATTGTATACATTGAAATTGCCCGCAATAGCGATTTCAGTGCGAGGATACAGGGATACAATTCTTGTGATGGAGTCGGACAGCGCATCAAACTCGTTATAAGTTGAGTTGTCCAGGTTTGGACTTCTATAAATAAAGCAGTAGTGGATTAAATGCTTGCGGACAAGGAGTTTTAACCACAGAAAATTAAATTCCGGATTGGAACAATGGCCATATTGTGGTTGAATTTAGTAAGCAACATCACTACGCACATTAATGGCGAGACCGCGGTGTAAAAAGAATAAGGGCACCAATCTATATCCAGGCAGGTTCAAATCCGATAAATCGGTATTCTCATCCACATGTGTTTTACTCAGCGCCAAGACAGCTGTTTTATGGCGAGAGAGGTGGACGTAAACGGCAAAGAGAATAGTTCTCAGTCCGCGAATGTTGCTCACGTTAACACGAAATTGTCCCCTCATGTCAGTCGTGGACATCTGAAAACCAACTCCGACAATGCAGTTGGTGAAAGTAAGCAGAGTTCAGAAGTGTAAATTCTTCACTTAGCTTCGCAAATACAAATCAATGTAGGTGTTATGCCCGTACATTGACTAGAATTGGTCCACTAACAAAAATCCACACTTCCGAATCCGCTATGTCAGATGTTAGGCAGACACGGACATCGACCCAGCCCGTCTGGTAGATCAAACGGGAGTTGCGACCGAGAATGCCCAACAGTGTATTGTGAAGGAGTGGGAGAGGGGGAGCGGACCGCTCTACCGAAACACTTCACTGCACTTTTTGTTAATTTTTCGTCTTTTTTTTTCGTTACACTCGCGGAGGTGTTGGGCGGACCGCGTTAATTGTTGTTAGTGTTTTTCGGCGCTAGGAATTAATTGAGTTTTTGGTTTTTTTTTGTTTTGAGTGCATGCAGCGACGACACGTTTGCATGCGTCGGAGGATGACACGACACTCTCGGATGACACTGCACTCTGAAGGCTGATTCTGGTGCAACCACCAGTATAAATGTTGTTCCTTTGCAGAGACTGCTCTGCCATGGGCAGAAATCGATCTACTAAACCATAGGTGTTCCTCGTGGCTGCGAGCGACGTCCACCTCGTATTGAAGTCGCCTTTCTACTGTTCAGCGAACGGAAGATGATAGAACAGCCTTTCCTATCTTGTATTAGGTCTTTAGTGTCTGAGGAAAGCTTCAGGCGAAATGAAGCCGTTAAGACGCACCCAAGGATCAGACTGTTTGTTGATGTCGTGGCTCGTGCATCGACTCCGAATCAACTTAAATTATCTTTTAATATAAGGTAAGGAGTTGTACAGGACCTCGTTGGGATAGAATTTCTTGTAATCAGATTCCGGTCTTCTATATAAACGAAGACACGTCCGAAGCCATCGCCTCTCGAACACCCTCATCTTTTCCATATGGGAAGGACTCACGTTGAACCACGCAGAACAACCATATACCATGATAGGCCGGATGAAGGCCATGCAGCAGATAACCTTCACCCTGGTGCCAAGTTGCTGTAAAACAGTCCTCTTGCCATAACGGAGGCATTCTTAGCTCTGCTCAGAGCTGTATCCACATGGATACCACCATATATGGTAGATACTGATACAACCAGATGCCCAGATATCTAACTACATTTTTCAGGGTCAACGGTCGTCCCAGTGGTTAACTATGCCTAACTTGCGCCAATTCATTTTCGCGTCCCTGGAGGCTCTGGACAGCGGGATTCTGAAAAGGATAGTTTCACACTTCTGGTAGTTGATTTTCAACTTCCAGTCATCGTGGAATTGCATCGAAGTCACTCTGCAACAAGCCATTTGTTTCTTCTTCTTTCGGACCTGATCTGTACGCGATCAGATCGTCTACAAACGCTATTATGTTAGACATAGAACCTATAAGATCGCTATTGAATACAGTGAACAAAATTGGCGAACCCACCGCTTGTTGCAACCCATTTTTCATATGGAACACAGTTGGGGAAATTTCGTTGCCAATTTTTACAACGAACTTTCTACCTGTTACCATGGCGTAGATCATATTTAGCAACGTATTGTGAATGCCGAGCCTGATCAACTTGAGGAAGAAACCTTCTAACCATAAGTTATCGAATGACTTTTCCATATCAATCAAGCAAGCTTCTGTGCACTATGTCTTATTTCTATTGAATATTTCACTGAATGTCGGAAACCAATTTTGACGCGGCATGTTTTTTCTCAACCCATTCTTTTAGAGCTTAAATGACTATCATCTCAAACATTTTGCTTATGCAAGGAAGAAGGCTTATAGACAAGGAATTCGTCTGGATGGTGGTTTTTTTGCCCCGTTTCGGAATAGGCACCACAGCTGTTTTCCAATGTGTTGGGTAATATGCATTACTCAGCGCATTGTTGAACAGAGTTGTGTAAACATCCACCGCCTCATACGGCCAGATGGCGCAAAACAATATTTGGTATTCGATCTCTTCTGACTTCAGTGAGTTGAAGATACCCTAGAGTTCGTTTTAAAAAATAAGGATGGAGTTGTTTTCATCATCGACGACGACATTATTTGCTGAAAGATCGTCATTGAACCCGGTAACCGGATCGCCATTGACTTATTTCATTCCGGAGACAGAAATCGTTTTCCAGGTCATGATTCAAATAACGAGTCTAGTTTACCGTACAAACTCTCTGGAAAACAACACCAACTGCTTTCACCTTCTCCTGGGGATCCTCAGCTATGAGGAAGTCATTGTCGAGCATAGCCCAATCTGGATCGATGCCAACTGAAGTAAGTAGGTTTGCATTGTCTGTTCTGTCAAGTCGAACGCTCTGAATGAATCTGTAATTACGTTTGATTAACTGTTGGAGCACTTTGATCTGTGACTTCAGACAGCGAATCTTAGCATTCTGTGGATCTGTAAATCTCCTGTACAAGAGTTTAAGTCTTGACAGGAGTACATTTTCTTGAGCATGAAGTGCATCGATGTTAGCATTCCGATAGATGTCGCCATCGACGGTTAGTGATATCTTCGGAATAATTTTGTCCATTATTCGCTTAATAACTTCGACCTTTAGTGTGAGGTGAGGTTTCTGAGTGTCCGAGGGTTGATCACACTCGAACTTATTTCTCTGGCTAAGGTTCTGGAGAAACGTGGCCAGCGCGCGTTATTGTAATTATAAGGATGCGTTTGGACATATTCCCCAAGTTCCTCCAGCTGATTCGGGAGCTGTATTACCGTGGCGAGACTACAGTGATGACGGTCGTACTCGACCGTAGTTTAACGTCTGTTGATTAGCATCACATCCAGATAGGACCCACTTCTAGAAAATGATGGTCTATAGTTTGTCAACAAATCCAGCCTGAACTCAACATGTTTTGTTCCATCCACACTAAAAGAGCGGTTCCTCTCCCATTTGGGACAGTGTTACCCCTTTAAACGTGTTTGTCGTTTAAGTCCCCGGCTAATATATAAAAGTTTTCTTGCGAGTTAAGGCTGGTAAGAGGCTGGTGAAGAGAGCCTCAAGCTCCAAAAAAGAGTTACAGGTTTGAGCATCTGATGCGTAAGCAGTGAGCATAAATAACTTCTTTCCACCTTGGAGAGAGATGCGTGCGATGGCCGCATTTGGCACAACAGATCTTCTACCTTCATTACAATATATGACCTTATGCCTAATATTCCTTTTAATTAAAAGGGCGGCTCCACCACCTCCAGTGGATTGGGGTCAGTCCCTTCTTAATACATGATAATTTTTGTACCCGAAGTTGCTTGTCTGGTTTAGTTTAGTTTCACTAGACATTAGCACATAAGAATTGTGGGCTTGCAATAAATTAGAGAGTGATTGTTTTCCTTCGATCCTAATCAGGGAATTAAAATTCACTGCTAGGTTCTTAAGGGTTTTCACCTCCCATGAGCCCATTATATCTGAGCGCGCTTGTTTGCAGACAGCTGACAGAAGAGGAAATCTACTCTAGCCGTCTGCGTAAGGAAACTGTCCTGTAGTTCGACCATCTGTTTCTGCAAGGCAATCATCTGCGCTTGCATCGACTCGATGGAAGAAGAAGTACATCCCTTATAAAGTGCTTTGCCTCAGGTTGCCCGGCCACTGGAGCCGGGGCAACCTTTGGCACTGTCCGTTGCGCCGGTTCTCTGATTGACACTATTTGGGTGTAGGAGATGCCCGTCTTAAAAGTGACAGTTAGAGCACGGATCATTGGCCTGGCTGCCTTTTTGCTGTTTCTCACTTCCTACAAACCTTGCGGGAGTTGTTTGATTAGTGGACTCCCCAAATGGGTTGCGTGTTATGCATATACGTAGCATACAGCATGTGTGGTCATTCCCGGCGATTCGTTCGAATTGTTTATACTGATCCGCATTCCTATAAACATCCGCTCCATCGAATTGAATTTCGATCTGAGTGTCGTACGGGAAATCCTGACCTTGCTGTTTGACTGTGAGATGCTGGCACTTCTTCATAATGATTTAAAATGAATAAAATCAGTTCTGAGATAACCATCACTGACTCTACAAGCCTTTTATTTTCGCCTCGTAAAATCGGCGCGTAACAAAAATTGATGGTATCGGTAGAATAGATACACGAACCGAGAACCGAGTGCAAAATGTATCTGCAATACTCAGAAAGTCGGTACTATCTGTATAAATAAAAAAAAGCGGTAGAACAGATACAGGAACTGAGAGTAAGTGCACAATTTCTCTGCAATACTCAGAAAGTCGGTACTGTAACTGTATAAATGAAAAAGTGAAATCCAGAATTCAATAATTTGCGGTCATTTTATAAAAATCTGTGTGAAAAATGCGGCTGGATCATTTAAATATCAACAGAAGCAATCAATTAAAGGAAAGTTGGGTAAGGAAAGGAAGCAAAAGCCAAGAGATAGCAATATTGATATTGTAAGTAAAATAAAAAAAATAAGTAATATATATAATGGACAATATATTAAGTAGCAGTGACGAGGAAAAACATGAGTTGAAAGTAGGTAAGTAAGGGAAAGATCCAAAAGTGTGGAAAATGGGTGCCACATGAATTGAATGAAAGACAGATGGAAAACCGAAAAAACACTTGTGAAATTTTGCTTCAAAGACACGAAAGAAAATCGATTTTGCGGATTGTTACTGGCGATGAAAAATGGATTTATTTTAAGAATCCTAAACGGAAAAAATCATGGGTTAAGTTGGGACAACCATCAACATCGACTGGAAAACCAGATCGATTCGGCAAGAAGACAATGCTGTGTGTTTGGTGGGACCAGAAAGGTGTGCTGTACCACGAGCTCCTAAAACCTGGTGCAACCATCAATACTGATCGCTACCGACAACAAATGATCAATTTGAACCATGCGTTGATCGAGAAACGACCAGAATGGGCCAGAAGACACGGCAAGTTAATTTTGCTCCATGACAATGCACCTGCACACAAAGTAAAACCGGTTCAGGATACAATCAAAACACTTGGCTGGGAGCAGCTACCCCACCCGCCGTATACACCAGACTTGGCTCCTTCCGACTACCATTTGTTTTCATCGATGGGACACGCATTGGCTGAGCAGCACTTTGATTCCTACGAGGAGGTCGAAAATTGGGTGTCTGATTGGTTTGCTTTAAAAGACGAACAATTTTATTAGCGTGGAATTCACAAATTGCCAGAAAGGTGGTCAAAATGTGTAGAAAACAATGGCCAATACTTTGAATAAAATGTTTTTACTTTCCCATTAATAATTAGTGTTTTATTTAAAAGAAAAAAACGCTCACTTCATACAGGTGCACCTGGTAAGCATAGTAGAAGATTATCTTGTCTATTACAATGGAAGGGCATACTACAGACATGTATTTTTGGTTCTATTAGAGGAGGATTTTGGTTCAATTAGAGAGGTAGTAAAGAATGCAATTGATGGCTTAGATAAACCAAATCAAAAAGAAAATTAATCTTAAAGTAAGCCAGAAGTTAAATTTAACTCGATAAATGTAACTGAGAGTAAAAACGCAACCCCAAAGCTTAAACAGGAAGGTATGAGCTTAGAACTATTGTTCAAATTAATTCCGTTTTTTGACAGTGACGCCAATAAACTACATTTTTTCACATAAAATGTAGATAGCGCAACGTCATTTGTTTCACCATCATAAAGAACGGTTTTGTTACACTTCATTAAAAGTAAAATAACAGGCAATGCTGAGACAATACTTATGAACAAGGTAATTGAAGACTTAAAAATAGAGCTCAACAAAAAATTTAAAGAAAGGTATTCAATTATGCAACTTCATTTAGAAATGACAAAATTACAGCAACAAGCACACGTAAATGTAACTCACTATATTAAGAGAGTGGAAACTTTACAGAGAAGACGTATTCAGGACATATTGATAAATAATGAAAATAAGCTATTAGGGCAGTGCCAAATGATCGAAAAAGATATGTTAAGTGCTTTCGTTAATTGATTAAGAGGTGATCTTGGTACATACGTCAATAGCCAAAGACCACCCTCACTATCCGAAGCTTCAACTCTCACAATTCAAGAAAAGACTAGGTTAAACAGAAAAAGGGCAGTCAAAGTTCGAAATAATGTACAGAGGAATAAACTATAAGCATTCTGAAATGTTACAGCTGCAACAAAATTGGACACATTAGCGAGAATTGCTTAGCTCCAAGAGGAGCATCATTTAACACAAATAAAAGTTTTGAAAGAGGTACAAATCAGACTCGATTGAATTCGAATTTGAAACCATATCCTGAAACAAGTAAACGTTCAAATTTTCGGTCCAAGGAACAATAAGTGGGGATATTGTTTTCTCAAAGCACAGTAGTCCTTACATTATCGGTAGAAAGTCTAACAAATTTTTAGTAGACACAAGAGCATGTATAAGCCCTATTAACTCAAATGCTATATATGAGAAAGATGTGAATTTTAATAATGTAACACATTTCACTGGTATTGGTAGATCCAACAAATATACCATAGGATCCGCAGATATAATCGTAGAAGCATATAATAAAAGACTAAATGAAAAATTAACATATGGGGATGCTTCTCCTACAACGGTACTGGTCCTATATTTTGGATAAAACCAATGACGACCGCCGAAGTTTATGTTGGCATAATGAGGGAAACCATGTTGCACTACGCCGAGTGAAATATGCCTCTCAGATGGGTCGTGCAGCAAGACAATGACCCGAAACATACGAGCGAATTGGCCAAGGAATTTTTTGCGAGGAATGGGGTTCAAGTTATGGAATGGCCGCCGCAATCTCCAGACCTAAACCCCATTGAAAATCTTTGGACAGATGTTAAGAAAGCTGTTTTTAAAGCGTAACCAAAAAATACACTACAATTATGGGAAGCTGTGCAGGCTGCGTGGAGGGATATTCCAATCCGGCGATGTCAGGCACTAATCGACTCTATGCCACGACGTTATGCCGCTGTGCTCAAAAATAAGAATTATAAGCCGAAGTACTAGAACAGTAGTATAAATAAAAAAATAAAAACCGTACTATTCCACTGAATCTTACATTTTATTTACGACGTTTTACACACACCGAAATTTCGGTTTCATTTCGTATAACGGGAATTTTCTTGTCTTAAAATGCATCTTCGCTTATCTTGTTTTTTTGCATTTTATTACTTAACAGATGTCCTACAATAAATATCGTGTCTTTACATGAGCATGGAGAAAAGAAATTCGCATCCAAAGTGCAGACCTCAACGTGGTGCTATTTTTTTGCACAGAGCTGTATATGGTTGGTGTTCGATAAGGCTGCTCACGCCAGCACAGTCGAAGTGGTTCCAGGAGTCACAGACATCAAACTGCACCATGTCCCCCGCTGAGTCCGCTCGGTCGCAGGATTGGCAGTTAAATTCCTCATTAGAACATGCAGGCGTCTTCGAACTCTGCTGCGCAATCGGCTTTGATATCGGCTTCTTCGGCATGCTGTATTCCTCAAGATTTCGCAAAGCTTTATAAAATGTTGCAGCGTGTGATTTTCACTGCGTTATAAAACCTTTATTTAATTAAATTCATTAGTAATTATTAATTATTCAGTTACATTATAATTCAGGTAAACTTACTTTGGTGTTCATCGTAAAACTGTTCAAGGAAAATAGCCATCCACGCATTGCGACGCCGGGTTGAAATTCGACAATATGGCGATTTCTTCCTCACCGTATTCAAATCCTAGCCGCAGCGCCACCTTGATGTTGAGTGATTACAAATTATTTGGGTGCGTTCACCGCAACAATGACAATTCAGCCGATCGCCAGAGAGGGGATCAATTTCAGTTGTATATCACGAGTAGAGAATGGTGTTTCAAATTTAAAGGAACAAATAATAAAAAACAAAATATTATAAATTTATTGGTACTTATCTCGTTGCGTGTCTGAGTCCAAGTGAAAGAGTAATTCTCACAGCAGCACTCATCTATCCTGACCTTCCACACAAAAAAATAACAGTCAACGATATCTCTTTCGATTGTAGAAAACATCAATATGTTTTTAAAGGAAAGCGACGAAAATCCAACGGATGTGCGGATGGCGGTTGGAGGTTGGAAGATGAGAACCGATGTGAGAGCTACGCTGCACTGAAACTATCACGCGTTGTAAAAGAAGAATAGAAGAATACATAAAGCAAAAAAATACATCGGATGATGTAGAGCATTTCAAGGACAAGTGCGTATGCAGTAACTCACAGCATTGTTTTGGTACAAAGATTTACAAAATGGGTTATACAAAATTATTGAATTAATATGAACTGATTGAATATAATTATAAGAATGAATTAAGATAATGGAAAATTGCTAAATGTTTCATTAATATGTGAATGAATTAAAACTGAATCATTAAATGGATAAAGAAATGAATCGTTAAATAAGATAACAATAAAGTTAGGAGAATTGACGAAAAGAAAAATATTAATAAAATTGAATTTTAGTCAATCCGCAACATCCCGGCCTCCCCTGAACTAGTTCAGGAAACAGGTAATACAGCAATCTTGGTAATGGGGCGGATGAAAGTCCCCTTTGTTGTCTTCACCGATACCACTCGTACGCGTCCATCTTTGCCTGGGCTGACATCAATGATACGAAACAAGGTCCATTGTGTGGGAGATACATTTGGCTCCTTCAAAACTACTAGATGTTGGTTGTAGATTCTCGCCATTTGCCTCGCTCTTGAAGCGACGTCAGATACTCTTGGTGTCAACGTCGCCAAAACCCTTGCACCATGCTCTGTAGATGCCTGTAATGCTCCAGTCGATTATTTGGAAAGTTAGTATAGCTGGGCTCTGGAATAGCTGTACGGAAGTGAGCAGGGATTAATGGATTTAGATCGGAATCGGACTGGCACAAAGAGGACGTGAATTCAATATGGCTTCGATTTGACACATAACGGTACAAAGATCCTCAAACACGAGTAGTTAGTTAGTTAGTTAGTTAGTTAGTTTGACTTTTATTTTCATTAAATGTTTTACAATGTAAAGTTTAACCTAAGTCATTTATGGTTTGGCCTATAGCCGTCTACCAGGTTGACAAGATACATACAAAAGTTTTAGATTAAAAATCTCCATCTATGATACGTTTTCTATAACAAAGTGCTGCTACTGAATAATCGTATAAGGCCTTCCATCCCTTTTCTCCATTTAAGATGCACGTTACTTCATATTCGTCTAAAACAAGTTTTTCGAAAATTGCTAGTCGAAATTCTTTTAGAATCGCACACACACCAATAAAATGTAAGATGTCTTCTCTCTTCCTCATGTTGCATAGGTTACAAAGAATTGGTAAATCTGGTCTGTGGGGGATAAAGTTTAACTGAACGATTTCTCCTCTCAGTTTAAAAACTGTGCTTATTTTTTCGATTGAGTGACTGTCAAGGAAGTATGTTTTTTCATTTAAAAAATGGTTTAGTTTGCTGTAGTAGTTCCTTAACAGTGAAGATTCAGCTTCTTCGACATATTTGTCATATGTGTATCTACCAAAATTTTCCAAAACAGAGTTAAATTTTTTTCTTAAAAGATGAGGAGGCTCGTACGCCTCAATAGACAGATTAAGACCGCATTCAGAAGCTGTTTTTTTCCATTCCGTTTGTTCTAATTATACTTCTTAAAACTACGTTTGGTTATCTGCATTCGCTCATCTGTAGTATTTTTAAAACATAGTTGAAGTGCATTTTGATGGTATACAAGAGCAACGGAGGAGTTCCCGTTTCAATATGTAGCATATAGTTGGGGGTATTTTTTGGTAACCGAAAGATCTTCTTCAAAAAGTAGCGAAGGAATTTTTTCACACCATCATAGCCTTTGTAGCCCCATACCTGAGCTCCGTAGAGCATTATTGAAGCTGCAGTTGAGTGGAATAAAGTTTGTTTTGCACTTTTCGATACGTATTTATTTTTGAAGCAACGTTCCCAAATCGAACAGATAGCTCTTTTAGCAACAGCTAATTTTTCCTCAAAGTGTGGTTTCAAATTTAAAGAGGACGATATTAGGGTACCTAGGTATTTGTATCTGGATACTACCTCAATTTATTCCCCGTCCAACTTCCACTTTTCCAAAGATGAGACGCGTCCCCCTGCGTTTCTGAATATCATCATTTTCGATTTACCAAGGTTTATAGTCAGAAATCGTTAATCTTGTCTATCATTAATTGCATACTTTGGATAGTGTCAAACACGAGTACAGTAGAACCGACAACGCGACGCAGATGAAACTTTACAGACTTCACGCCAGTCTCCCACAACCCGTATTTGTGAAAGGACAACAAGCACGAATCCTATACGATGGTAATTCTACCATAAGCTGATGACTGCTTTCCTGTCTCTGTTTAAAACACGCAATGCACTGAAGAGAGATGATGCTGCAAATGAGGTTACGGCTTCCTAAGGTCCAGTACTGTTGACGAACGATAGAGAAAGTTTCCGAAGCTCCAGAATGTAAATAACGGCGATGAATGTCTGTTATTATAAGAGAAGGGATTATATTCTTACGACAGAGAATGTTTCGATGCCTAATGCCACTCGAGAGATGAGAATGTTGAAGCAAAGAATACCACACTTGTTGTTGCATGGAGAGAGCTTCAGAAGCTTGGATTTCACCTGCAGATCCCGGTTACACTTAAGTGCAGCAACTTCGTTCCTAAAGCTTGGGCAAGCTTGGTTAGGATATTTTTCACATCATTAAGCTCCTGGACCAAAAAGGAATTCGTTAGTAGATTGGGTCCACGCTTTTTGTAACGACAATTTTTGCAAAACCGAACGCATGTAGCAATAACCCGATAAAAGCGCGACCACGACGAGAATCTTAGAAAAAGCGAGTCGATGAATTGTGCATTAATAGTTTCCAATGTAACAGGAGTGGAGTTTTTCCCGGACTCAGCGTGTACCACTGAAATAAGCGATTGTTTTGGGAGCAATCGTTCCTCCAGATCATCGGTCTTGACAGCTTCAACCTTGAACTTCGATTGGGGTCACGAGTTATGATTAGCTAATAGCGATGAGGGTCCACCAAAGATGATGAGACGGGAGAAGCGACGGCAACACTCCTCTCGAAGCACAGTCTGCGGGATTCGATTCGGAAGAAATATATTGCCAGCAATGACGCGGGATATTTTCCAGGATGGCGGAAACACGACACGCGACGAGGGCGTGATTACAACCAATGGAGGACAATCTCAGAGTCACAGCAAGCTGAAATGCATGTGGGTTTTATGGAAAGTGATGATGTTACGGGCTGAATTAACCAAGTTAAGAGTAAAGCGCCGCAAAGCTCCAACCGAGGAATACTAACCAACTTCAATAATGTCACCTTGGTCTTAGCAGCTATTAGACGAACCTTGTATTCTCCGGTATTGGTTCTGTACCTGCTGTAAACTGCAGCTGCATACGCCACCGATAAGGCATCCGAGAATCCGTGTAATTCAGAAATGTGCTTTGGAACTCGGACCAGTTCGAAGTGATGAAGTTCTTCGCGATAAGTTTTCAAACGCTGGGCTAGAGGAAGTTGCAGCGGATCATCCCATCCTAAATTCAAGGCTGTCAACCACAATTCTTGAAAAAGGATTTTGAAAGTGATAATGGACTGAGCTAGTAACCCAAGTGCACTACACAAAAGGTGAAATCATCGCTAGAAGGATTCCAAAGAGTACCGAGAATCTTGACAGATGAAGCCGATGCTTCTAGATCAAGTGCCGAGAGTTCGCAAACTTCCTTTGGGATTGTCGAGAGTAAAATCAAACTATTCGAAGTTCATTTTCGAAGTTGGAGGCTACATCTTGATAGTAATGAAACTAATTCCGATTCCGATTTAACTCATCTACCGAATCGGCACCGGTCATGATATCGTCAACGTATACGTCATTTGGTAAGACCTTGGACACGTTTGGGAATTCGGCTTGGTTATCTTCAGCTATTTGTTAAAGCACGCGAAATAAGAGTAAGAGAGCGGAAGCAGTACCATAGGTGACAGTGCGCAAACGATAGTGTTGAATGTCCTGAAGAGGATTTTCGCGCCCCACTATTCATTGGAAGTCAGTTTGATGTTCGTTGACAAAGATTTGGCGAAACATCTACGTCCGCTGAGAACACAAACTGTTTCTGCCGAAATCGAAGGCAAATACCGAATAAATCACGCGGAATAGGTGGAAGGATTAGCAATAAACTGTTCAAGGAAACACCTTCGCAGACCCATTGAACACTAGACGTATTTTCATGCCCAAATTGTAAGACTTCACGACTGCGTGGTGAGGTAAATAAAATTGACGATCACGATTTAAATTCACTTTTTCACGGGGAACCAAGGACATGTGTACGAATTAAAGAAATTTTTTCATAAAGTCCGAATACATGCTTTGCAGCACGGGATTCACGCGAAACCGACGTTCCATAGATTTTAACTGCTAAAGAAAGAGTGTCACCAAATGACGGATTATGGAGTTTAAAAGGAAGTGATACAATATATTTACCGTCTGGAGCCCGACAGACGGTCTCACGAAAGTGTTTCTCTGAGGGGTCAAGAGGTAAGGAGTTGAAATTAGTTGAGGAAACTTCCTCCATTGCCCAAAAACGTCTCAGCATGCAATTGACGTCTACAATAAAGTGATGAGAGGTCACAATCGATGTGTTGTGAGCAATAGGAGATCCTTCCGGACCTACCCTTTGTTCACCCTTGAGAATACTACAAAGTTTACCAGCACTAAGAATAATGTCGACTGGAGACGAAGCACTCAATATTGGGTCAGCTAACGTCAAGCCATTTAAATAAGACCAACAAGAAGCATAAAGTGATATTGGTGAAAGATTAGAGGTTAATTAAATCATAATATACGCATCAACGACGAGTGAGTCAGAGCTTACAAAAGAATGGAGAAGTAGAGCTAAACGGCCTTTTGTGTAACCTGCCTCCACCGACGAGAGACCATGAACCGGAACCTTGAACGAAAGATTTCGTTACGAACGAACGATTGAGAACCGGAATCAAGTAATACCCTACAAAAAATACTGTTTCCAACGGAATTCCGAATGGAAGCGAGAATGATAGGTAATATGGTTGGTTTTCTACAAACTGAGTCTAGCGAGAGGTTGTTAACAATTGCCGATGGTGAACTGGAGGTCCGTTTTGAAACTGTTGGAACCGATGATGTCCCGAGTTCACCTTGTTTGTATTCGACTCGATGGAATGAACTAGGGTATGATGACGCGATTTGCAAACGCGGCACCGAAATGTAGACATGTAGAAAATGTAGAAATGTAGTTCGCGGCAGTTGCCCGACGAATGTCCACTCCGTAGGCAGTTAAAACATAGCGATTGTGTTTTAAACAGCTGGCGACGAGATTGAATGCCTGACGATATGAAACTCGGACACTGAGAGAGATGATGAAAATCTTTACACTTGGGACACGGAAGGTTAGTACCAGTCTCGGCAACATGCGCACGAAGAGAGCTTGATGAGGATACTACTTTTGACCGCAATGTAGATGGACGCAGATTGATTTGGGAAGATTCGAATGCATCACATCTAGCTTGGAAAAACTTAATAAGTTCGTTAATTGTGGAATTATTACGCGAACCGATATGCTCTGCCCAAGCTTAATTAGTTTCAGGATTGAGTTTTTTTAATAAATCAACCACGGATAGCGCGAAGATTCCTTTTACGCCTTTAAACCGCGCACTACTTCATCTGCCCCATTACTGATTTTTCTTATCATATGAACATTATTAGCAGTCATTGAAGGAAGCGACAAGTATGTGTGAATAAACGATGTAACAATAACTTGTGGTCGATTATATCGCCCCTCTAGGCGTTCCCAAACTTCTACATAGTTCACATCACTGACTGGTATATGCTTTATAATATTAGCTGCGTCGTCTCGCAAAAAGGATCGAAGCTATTGGAATTTCTGTGTCGGAGTCAAATGACGGCCATTCTGTGTAGTTGCCAGAAAAGGTCGGGATTGTAATTTTGGGCAGACTAATGTTGGAAAACGTATTCGACGAACAATCTAACCGCTTAAAAAAACTCTCTTGTTCATTTGCCATTTTTTGCAAAGTGAATTGATTCGCATCTATATCTGCAGGCGCGCGAGAAAACCTCGAATGTGCGTCATAGTAATTTGATTCATAATCTGCGAATTCGCTTTCAATTTCCACGGCGGACTCATTGTTCTTTACATATTCTAACAACACATTGGGCAATTCACAAAAACTTCTCCACGTTTCATTCAGACGATTCAAACGCGCTTCTAATTGTTCGATAGGGGAATTCATCGAATTTTCATTTCATGCGCATTCATCGATCGCATCAACAAAATTAACCGCACGAGTTATTTGACCTCCAGTACTTGACCAATTTAATTTCACTGGTTCCATTGTCACAAACCCGGCGAATCGAAGGACCAAATTATGTTGCGATGTGACTGTTGCAGCATGTGGCTACAACGACACTCTTTATTAAAATGAGTGATTTTCACTGCGTTAAAAAACCTTTATTTAATTAAATTCATTAGTAATTATTAATTATTCAGTTACATTATAATTCAGTTAAACTTACTTTGGTGCTCTTGTTAAAATTATTCAAGGAAAATAGCCATCCACGCATGGCGACGCCGGGTTGAAATTTGACGAGAATATGGCGATTTCTTCCTCACCGTATTCTAATCCTTACCGCAGCGCCACCTTGATGTTGATGGGGTGATTACAAATTATTTGGGTGCGTTCACCGCAACATTTCCCCCGAGTATTTGCCCCATACCATTTTCGTTCGGGTTAACGTCTAAAACGGAAAGTCTCACCGTCGGCCTTTCAAGGATTTCAGTACGCGTTTGTACATGCGCACTTCGAACTTGTCCGTCCTTAGATAGACGGACTTTCACTACTCGCCCTCTTGGCCGGCAGTTCCTAGGATTGTTGGGGTCAACAATCAGAACAATGGCACCCACTTGTATGGGTTTAACGGGAATGAACCATTTTGCCCGGCGTGTAATCGTAGGCAAGTATTTTAGCACCCAGCGCTTCCAGAAGTGACCCGCAAGAACTCTGACATCATCCTTCAGTTCTGCCATAGGTTTTAAACCGCTAGATGTACCTAACAAAAAGTGGTTCGGTGTAAGAGCTTCTTCATTTTCGAGGTCAATTGGAATGTACGTCAGTGGACGCAAGTTTACAGTATTTTCGACTTCCATCATCCAGGTGTTACGGAGCATCACCTCATCATTTGGACTTCGTATAAGTGACGTTGTCTTATGGAGAAGCTCTTTTATTGATGGGACTAAGCGTTCCCAGCATCCGCCCATATGGGGTATAAACTTCCAGCTGGTATTGACATCGGTAAATGTATCCATAAGTTTTCCGGTACCTAGTTGTTTCAAAGCTTCTCGCAGCTCACGGTCAGCTCCACGGAAATTGGTTCCATTGTCACTATAGAATTCAATTGGCGTACCACGTCTGGCCATAAACCCGCGAATGCACAGAATACAAGAGTCCGTTGACAGTGTTTGAGCAATCTCCATGTGAACGGCTCTTATAGTCAGGCAGGTGAAAAGTACCCAACGTTTTTCCACCCTCCGTCCAACTCGCACCGTAATTTGTCCAAAGTAGTCGATTCCGACGTACGAAAAGGGTCTGCAGAAAGTACCAAGTCGGGCCGCGGGAAGTGGTGCCATTATAGGTGGTTGTGATTGAGCAATAGCGTTCTTACATATTTGACATATCTTTTTCACCGCTCTTAGGACTAATCGTAGATGGGATATCTAATACTTCTGTCGAATTTCGTTGGCTACCGTATCATTATAGCGATGTTTGTACCGTTTATGAGCAAAGTTGATTATGTGGGCAGTCACTGGGTGTTTCTGTGGCAAAATGATCAGCTGACGGAGTCCCTTGGTGGCACTTTTACTTGGATGGACCCTCCCAGTAGCCCTGATAATACCTTTATCGTCGAGGAATGGACATATTTTATAGAGGCTGCGCCCTTTTCCGACATAGCGATTCTCCAGTAGCTCTGCACGCTCATCTGGGTAGGCGTCACGCTGTGTGTCCTGTATGAGAGCATCTTCTGCTTCCCTCAGCTCCTTATTCGTTAGGGCTCCAATTCGTCTTTTATGTTTCTGCGATCGAATGTTGTATATGAATCTGAGCACATACGCAGCACTTCGAAGAAGTTTATTCCAGCTGGAGACATCTCTGCTACGAAATATAGGATGATGTTGCTGTATGTGAATCCCGATGAAACATGCTCTTAATTCTTCGGTCGTTGTGGGACTTAAAACTTCTTCATGTGGCCAACTGACTTCATCGAACCTAAGGAACGTGGGCCCTAGAAACCATCGACTGGTAGGCTGAGTTCGAGTATCTCGCTAACCCTGAAGACCACGAACTGTCGGTATCAGCGATGATCCGCTCTGAGCCAACTCAAGACTGTCTTAGAGTCCGTCCAGAAGACACGCTTGTTGGAACTTATCCCGTGCGATAACTCTATGCACCTTGAAAATCGAGCTCCTAACAAGGCGGCTTGCAACTCGAGTCGTGGTATGGACAGCGCCTTCAGGGGAGCTACTCTAGTTTTTGCTCTTATAAGCCTGGTTTCTGTAGAAGTTGAGATGGAATTACGAACGTAAGATACTGCAGCGAAGCCGTTTTCACTGGCGTCAACAAATATGTGTAGCTGCGTTTCATTGCCCCAATTAGAGCTCACGTAACATCCAGGAATGTTCACCGCGTCTAACTTCGGCAGCTGCTGAAGCCATTTAAGCCACTTTTTATATTCCATATCTTGAATCTTATCGTCCCAGCTAGTATTGCACCTCCAGATTTCTTGTAGTAGGATTTTCAAGAGCATGAGAAAGCAGGCTATTAGTCCCTTATCCTTTATGAAATGTGCTGTACATGGTGAACAGGCAGCCCCGAAAGTCATCACCGCCAGTTCATAAGTGTGACATTCGCCGTTTTCGCCATTACCCCAGAGGAAGCGTTGATATCGTTGATCTTCTCGCCGGATCTTAATTTGGTGGAACATCTCCATAATGTCCCCACATATTGCGATCCTGTGCTGTCTAAACTTATAAAGCACGGCAGTGAGGGGTGTCAACTGGTCTGAACCTTTCAGTAGAACGGAATTTTAAGATACACCCTTGACACCCAACTACAAACTAGTCTAACCTTACCCGGCTTGTTGGGGTTTTTAACCGGGAAGACTGGCAAATACCAAGATTGGCTACCTTTTTCGATGTCTTCAGGAGAGCTGTCGGGCATACGCTTTTCCGATACACTCACTGATTTTCCTGTTCAATTTGTCTTTCAACAGTTGATCCTTCCCCAGCCGCCTTTGGAGGTAAAGTAGTCTTTTTTTCGCCATATGGTAGCTATTCGGAAGGTTAATATCGTCGAACTTCCACAACAGCCCGGTCTCGAACCGACTATCTTTGTGCTTCCTCCTGGTCTGCAGTAGGTGAGGGGCTCGCTTATCTTAGCTCGATAAGCTGATAGAGGTTGACGGGAATGCTCCGAAGTTGTCTGCACATAGAAACCCTTCCATCATTTCACACAGCTTGACATCGCTGCATTCGCACATGTGGTAACTTTGAGCCTCTTTGTTGCCTGTATCCGCTGTCCCTGAGTTCCAGTGGGTTATCCACCCCAAACGCGTTTGAGTAGCAACAGGTTCAGACAACCCGCCTTCTCGGGATTTTAGTGGAAGCCCTAATTGTGCATTGTTGATGCCGTGAAGGTGACAGTATTCTTTTTGCAATTTTTCAAAGCAACGTGATTGTGCCGGTAGGCCCAGATTGCGAACGGTGTGAGCGTCGGTAAGCGGAAATCGGCGAGCGTTTGTTCCTATGCCGGATATCTCTAAATTTAACAGGCGCAGTCGTTCTTCATACCTTGAAGTCTTGGCGGTCCACTTCGAACATAGTGGCTGAGGTTTACCCTGGAAGTTTAGGAGACCCGCCAACTCTTCATTATAAGGTTCCGCGCTGCTATTTGATTGCCGCTTGCACAACATTTTTGTTACATAACATAAAAGTAATAAACAACATAATAATAAAAATGCATAAAAAAAACATCCGAATACCGGAAATGCAACCTATTTTAAGTTGCGCAAAATAATATCGGCACGTTATTCTGAAGAGCCTTCTCGTAGCGTACACCAGTAGTTAAAATTTCTTGACTTTAAACCTTATTTTACACATATTATTATAGATATAATTTCAAAAGTCCAAGTGCAAGTACAAGTGCAAGTGTAAATGTTGAAAATATTGAACTATTGTTATTGTATTCAAGGTGTCAAAATGCAATTTTTTTCTTGCTAAAGACAGGAGATCTTTGAAATATTTTTGAATAGTTATTTTGGGTTTTTTATGAAAAGAATTGAGGATGTTGAGACATTTTTAATAACAAAAATCTGAAAACCATGTATCAGAGCAAAGGAAAGAGTTAACCCGTTTCAAAAGTGTACTCAAATCTAAATGGAACAAAAGCCACCGCACAAGGTCGGTGTTTGAAAAAAACGAATCAATTTGGCTTCAAGCAAAAATAAACTTCGCAATGTTTGCACAACCCCTTGGACGTCCTCAGGTAGGTTTTGATCAATTGAGTAATCGGAGAAAACGTAAAAGAATGTCCGATCTTAGGGACACATCCGCTGAAGAACTTGTGTTTACTGCTCAAATGAATTTTCGAGCTTCTGGAGACAGAAGGATTTGCTGAATTATTAGAAGAAACCTTATCTCCTCAACCTCAGAACTTAAAAGCCAGGATATGGCAATACGAACACTGGAAATGTGGCCAGGCGCTTCTTTAAAAACGCAATCAAATCAAGCGAAATAACAGGTATAGACGTAAATCTGATAAAAAAATTTCATATAATTTTGCAGTGCTTATCCAGCAGATTTAATATAGATGTGAAAAAATTTAAAAATTATTGAAACTGCGAGATTGTTTGTATCGCTGTTTCCTTGGTATTATATGAGTACTTCAGTTCACAAGATATTGATACATGGGCATGAAATAGTTTCTAAGAGTGTGTTACCAATTGGTGAATTAAGTGAGGAAGCATTAGAAGCAAGCAATAAGGATTTTAAAATGTATAGAGAGAATTTTAGTCGAAAAACATCTAGACAAGACACTCTTACAGATATTATGAATAGAATGTTAATATCTTCAGATCCATTTATTACAAACCAGAGAGTAAGGAAGCCTGCAAAAAAAGTTCCATTTGATACTGAAGCTATTGATATGTTCTTGCAGCCCGATTTAAACAAACAAGTAAACTGCGATTACTTTTTGGACTCAGAATAATTCGTAAATTAAATCTTGAAAATGTAAATAAAATGTTTTACTTTTATTTAAAATCCATATACACAAAATATTTTATTTTCAGATTTTTCAACTTTGTAAATTGTCTCAAAGTAAAGTTATACTGTTCTTCACCAATTTTAATTTAAAAAGTAAATAAACTGTTAATTTATTGTATAATTTTATTTTAAATTGACTGCAGAATAAATAAAAATAATAAGTCCATGATTGTTTACTTTATTTTGTAAATCCAACCCCTCACTTCGCAAAAACTACCAAACAAGTACCATTTTTAAAATGTTATAACGGTCCCTTCGGAAACCGGATGCTGGATTCCGCAAGATTTCGCAAAGTTTTATAAAATGTTTTGATTTTCACTGCGTTATAAAACCTTTATTTAATTAGATTCATTAGTAATTATTAATTATTTAGTTACATTATAATTCAGTTAAACTTACTTTGGTGTTTTTCTTAAAACTATTCAAGGAAAATAGCCATCCACGCGTGGCGACGCCGGGTTGAAGAATATGGCGATTTCTTCCTCACCGTATTCAAATCCTAACCGCAGCGCCACCTTGATGTTGATGGGGTGATTACAAATTATTTGGGTGCGTTCACCGCAACAATGACAATTCAGCCGATCGTCAGAGAGGGGATCAATTTCATTATGTATATCACGAGTAGAGAATGGTGTTTCAAATTTAAAGGAACAAATAATAAAAAACAAAATATTATAAATTTATTGGTACTTTTCTCGTTGCGTGTCGGAGTCCAAGTGAAAGAGTAATTCTCACAGCAGCACTCATCTATCCTGACCTTCCACACAAAAAAATAACAGTCAACGATTTCTCTTTCGATTGTAGAAAACATCAATATGTTTTTAAAGGAAAACGACGAAAATCCAACGGATGTGCGGGTGGCGGTTGGAAGATGAGAACCGATGTGAGAGCTACGCTGCAGTGGAACGATCACGCGTTGTCAAAGAAGAATAGAAAAATACATACTGCAAAAAAAATAGGACGATATGTAGAGCATTTTAAGGACAAGAGCGTCTGCAGTGACTCACAGCATTGTTTTGGTACAATGACTTACAAAATGGGTTATACAAAATTATTGAATTGATATAAATTGATTGAATAAAATATAGGAATGAATTGAGATAATGGAAAATTGCTGAATGTAATGAAAAATAATGTAAATGAATTAAAACCGAATCATTAAATGGATAAAGAAATGAATCGTTTAAGAAGTTAGGAGAATTGGCTAAGAGAAAAATATTAATAAAATTTTAGTCAATCCGCAACACAAAGTAAACATGAATCAGAAATGTTATTCATTCCAAGTCTACAAACGTACAATTCGATTATTAAAGAATCAAATTTTGTATACTATTTAAAAAATAATGATTGGTTGGAATAATAACCTTGCCATTGGTTGAAACAACAAAATCTGACGTTTTCGAAATAATTTTCGTTCCTTTTCAAAAACATGAAGCGTCCGATATAATAGAGCAAAAGTATACTTATCTTGTGATTAGAGAATATAAAGAAGAATACGTTATGAGTAATAATTGAGAAAGAGATTATTAAATTATTCAAAATTACTTCATTTGTAATCAAATTAACTTTAAAAACAGCGTTTCCAATGAAGATTGTGCTCTGTCAATATTTATGAAAAGGAAACAAACTAATTGTGTAATAAAACAAATTCCTGAATATACTGAAATATTTCATAAAATTGCAGAAAATAAATATTTGTATAATCTAAATGAAGAAACAAAATTTTCATGTAAATGTAATGAAAAACTGGAACAAGGAAAATTAAATGGTATAGAAATTTTATACCTTGATGAAAATTGTACTTTTGAAACCATAGAAAACAGAATTGAAACTAAGAAAATGACTTACAATATAGAAAATAATGATTTATACAGATTTGCTGAATACGATTGTTGTTTTAATATTAAAATGAATGATTTACATGCAGAACCTCTAAATTTGCCTAAATTGAAATTGAAGAGATCTAACAGTAAATATAAAGAATCAAGAAAATTTAAAGAGATTTCACCTCATGTACAAGGCATCATGATAGGTATTGAAGATATAATTATAACAATTGCTTTATCACTTTGTTTATTCAGATATTGTGCCAATGCTAACATAACCATATTTACAAAATCCTGTCAAAGAAAAAGAAAGAATTGTTAATATCTATAACAATAAATCAAGTACAACGTATAAACGACCAAATTCCAGAATTGTAAAATTTGAAGGTTTTTAAATGGAATAGAAATAAAACGAAAATGTAATATAAAATTGCATTCTTAATTTTATTAAACCATAAGTATCTATAAAATGTTATTGTTTAAGCTTAAGTGGGGAGGTGCTATGCATATATGTAGCATACAGCATGTGTGGTCATTCCCGGCGATATGGTTCGAATTGTTTATTCTGATCCGCATTCCTATAAACATCCGCTACATCGATTTGAATTTCGATCTGCACGGGAAATCCTGACCATGCTGTTTGACTGTGAGATGCTGGCACTTCTTCATAATGATTTGAAACGAATAAAATCAGTTCTGAGATAACCATAACTGACTCTACAAGCGTTTCATTTTCGCCTCGTAAAATCGGCGAGTAACATGCTTCCTCCGCAGAGTACACACTTAAGGAGCGCCTTATCTTTGACTTCGTCGGAACCTTAAGAACATTCGCCTTTGTTGTGACTAAATGTGCATCAGAGCGCAGCAGAACTCTATGTTGCAGTTCTCCGCGAAGTGCTCGAGTATTGTACACTTCGCACATTGAAGTACGTGGTCAGTTTTATTTAATTTCTCCCATTTTACAATAAGACCGCCTACAAAACGGATTGTTCGAAGATTATCAAATTTCGTGCCCTGGGACACCTGAACTAAGAAGAAGGGATGTGCCTTCTGCTTCGCTTTCGCTGCCGTATTGATTAAAGGCCGAACCTCTACGAAATGGACCTCGTCGCTTTCAACTTTTCGCAGCTTGTTGAGAAGGACCTTCAGATCTGTAGAAGGATGTATGCCTTTGAGGAGCAATAACTGTGGCCTTTTTCCTCTTGGGGTGTATGTATAATAATCGGTGTTCGATGCAGCTGATTTTTCTTTTAAAAATTTTAATCCGTCCATTGTTAGGAAATGAACGACCCACTTCACATAGGGTCTCTAGCTCGTCCGTTACCATGCCGAAGATGTTTATTGGTGGACAACGGACCATAAATATGTGCTGTTGTTGCTGACGCTCCTGTTGTTTCTGCTGTTGATTCTACTGTCGTTTCTGCTGTTGCTGTTTTTGCTGATGTGGCTGCTATTGCTGCTACGAGTATCAGATCCTTTTCTGAGGTCATTGCTCTAGCAACATGCCTTCAAACCAGCTTAATAATAAAATAATGCAACCTGTTCACATTTGTTGCCTTACTTGCACTTTATCTGTCGTTCACAGACCTCCGCGGAGTACGCATGTGTTTCGACTACGTTATAGTGATTTAAATACACAAATTAAGACACTGAAAACAAACGAGATCGGTAGCTCTATTGGTAGAGCAGTAGTGCAAGTGAACTGACAATCATGGGTTCGAATCTCGATAAAAGGAAAAAAAGCTTTTTTTTTTGAATTAAAGACAAGTGGACACTAAGTGTGAGTTAACAAATGGAGACTGACGAGTTACCTGAGATCAGCATATCAGGTTACTTTAAAACACCGGTGGCTGGGACGTCAGGCCACCATGAAAGTGATGGTAGCGTGGCTAGCCACACGAGCCGGAATACCGATACAAAAAACGGAGGAAGAGCAGCCGCAGCCCAGTCTGAAAAAGCATCGTATTACCACATTGACGTCAGACGAAGAAATGGTCGCACCGAACAAAGGCGGATCGGTGTCGACGGAAAAAACACTGCCAACAACAACAACTAGGAAACTTAAACCAAAATCGGCTTCACCAGCAGCCGCTATCGATATCGAAAGCCTTTAATGTGAATCGGAGGGCAATGAATGCCGGTACTCCTATAAAGGGAGCGACAACTCCTTCCAGGTTCTCGCCACATCGGACGCAGACGATGAGGCGGAACAAATAAGAGAGGAGGAAAGCAAACTTCGCCTGCTATATGAGGAAAGAGCAAAGCTCGAAGCGCACATAAAGTTCCTCCTTTTGCAGTCCACGGCGAGGAAAGCTGATGAAAAATAAGCTAAGCCAAAAGAACAAGAGGAGGAGCTCCTTGTTAAAAATCATTGCAAGACACTCACCAATATAAACACACTGTTTTTGAATTCTTTCTGTTACTACTTTATGAGCATGTATTTGTGACGACCTTATGTTCCTTTTCGTTTATCTGTTTATGTCATTCCATGTAAATCACTTCATAAGAGAGGACGTGAAATACTTTTAATAAAATAAGTTTTTGTTATTTTGTACCACAATCTTTTATTTAACAAATCTTATATATAACACTCCTCAAGCTGCAAAAAAAGGAAGCAGCTAAAACAGAAGCAGAGTGAAACCCATGGATTGCTGCCTTCAACAAAGGCAGCGCAACGGTTGCAAGAAGCTCAAAAGATATTAGAACTTCAACAGCAACAGCGGGTATTGAAACAGCAGCAGAGACCAAAGCAAGAACATTCTGCCACATTGAAGGCAGCCCAACAACAACTGTCGCAGCCACAACAGAAGAAGCAGCAAAACCACCAGCAACAGAAACAACAACAGCCAGAGCAAAGAGCAGCAGAGAAAACAAGACCAGCAGAAACCCAAGAAACACTGCCCTCCAATTAACGTCTTCGGGATGGGGACGGAAGAAGTGGAGACCCTATGTAAGTTGGCCTTAGTAAATACGACATACTGCATTATAAAACTCCCCAATTCATATCGTCCATTGCCTAACAATGGACGGATTTAGATTTCTAAAAGAGAAGTTAGCGCCATCAAACACTAACTTCTACACGTACACCCCCAGAGGAGGAAGGCCACAGACCTTGCTCCTCAAAGGTATAAATCCCTCCACCGACCCGATGGTTCTCCTCGGCAAGCTGCGCCAAGTTGAGAGCGATGAGGTCCATTTCGTAGGGGTTATGCTTTTCACTACAGCGGCAGCGATAGCGAAGAAGAAGGCACTCCCCTTCTTCTTAGTTCAGTCATCCTACAGCACAAAAATTGACAGCCCACGAAAAATTCATTTCATAGGCAGTCTATGTGTAAAGTGGGAAAAATTAAACAAGTCTGACGACGTACTTCAATGTGCGAAGTGCAGATGGTTGGGGCTCGTCGCGGAGAACTACAACATGGAGATCTGCTGCGCACGATGCACATTCAGCCACTACAAAGGGGACTGTCTTTTAGGGACGGATAAAATTGAGGATAAGACACTCCTCAAATGCATACTCTGCGTGGGAAACGGACGCCCTGCAACCTATCTGGGCTGTCCACGAATTAAAGAACTCGGACAGCGTTACGCCTGGAGTCTCCTACGCCCAAATGGTTTCAGGAAGACTACCGGCACAACGTACAGTACCGAAGGCTGTCGCGGCTCAACTGGCCAGGCAACCCGAGGTAGAACCTTCAATAAGCGATGTAATGTCGTCCATTCAATTGATGTAAGCACAGATGATTGCCTTGCAAAAACAAATGGTCAAACTACAGACCAGTTTCCCTACGCAGACGGCTAGAGTAAATTTTCTCTTCTCTCAGTTGCTTGCAAAGAAGCGCGTTCAGATATAATGGACTCACGTGAGGTAAGAACCCTAAAGATCTTTGCAGTGAATGTAAATTCTCTGATAAGGATCGATCGAAAACTATCGCTCTCTAATTTGTTACAAGCTCACAATCCAGATGTGCTGATGGCTAACGAAACTAAGCTAAACCAGACGCGCAACCTCAGGTATATACAAATATTACAATATTATAAGAAGGGACCGGCCTCAATACACTCGAGGTGGCGGAGTCGCCCTCTAAATTAAAAAGAATATTAGTCACAAGGTCATATAACTTACAAAAGACGTACCGGCGCGATTTAAAAAAAAGCGTCTTTATTAGTTTACTTCAGCTTACTAACCAACTTGAATGAATTTTATTCATTCCCATATATCCGCCGACAACTTTGCACTCTCAGCTACCGGTGTCACCACTTTTATTATTTACTCAGCTTTGCCCGGTTGTGAGTCCGCTGTAACTTGATATCGTTGACCGATATGTGTTAGTTCGTGAAGTGATGAAAAATAAAAGAATGCTATTATGTGCAGGTGATTGCACCCGTACATCATAGAGAAAATATGGAACGTGTGGAGTATGTAACCTCTCTCCACTTTAGATTAAAATTCTGCTGCATTTTAGGAGTAGGACGCTTATATTCGCTAAGTGTCTTAATTGCTATACTTAAACTTTTATTTTTTCTCACTTAATACTGTTACCAGTTTAGGTTTTATTAACAAGTCAAAGTTGTCTGGATACGACCACACAAATTTCGTAATTAGAAGAGTATATGGTTGCCTACGCAAGTTATGGTTGACCTCTAACTACACTCCACTTGATACACGAAAAAAACTTGTATCTATCTTCCTTTAATTACTTATGCTGAAGTAGTACACAGTAAAGCTGACTCACTGTCTCAACGAAAAATACAGGTTGCATTTAATGATGCGGTCAGATATGTATGTATATGGATTACGAAGATTCGATCATGTATCTCAGTACAGTAAAAGCTTACTGGGAATTTCCCAGATCATTTCATGGAAATGAGAAATTTGATATCGTACCTTTATAACGAACTTAATTTTGGTCGATCTATCAGAACACTATTACTCTTATACCATCTCATCATCTTTATTTCAATTCATCGCGTCTTTTTTACATTCATGCTATTTAACTTTGGAACTCTCTACCAAATCACATAAGAACAATTTCTAATGCCAAGCGCTTTAAACATGCCATTTTCCTACACTTCTCTTCCATTCCTTAAGTCCCCTTCCTATACCCTTTTATTTTGTTTTTTGTACTATTAGTTTCAAGTAATATGAAAAATTGTATAGCTTTCTGAATTTTTCACAGCTTAGTACTATAAAAGACTCATGTCTTATTGTACCTTTACACTAATAATAATAAATTGAATTGAATTGGAATTTAAAAATTATAATTATGATTATGATCAGAATACAGGTTACAGCTGAGCTTGCAAGGTTGCTTACATTTCTATGGAATCCAGCCAAATTTATGTGTTTCAAATATTCAACATTTCTTACGATAACTTCTTCAAAGCTTAAATCTTTAGTGAAATTATATTTGGTTTCATCATAGTAATATATATTTTTTTTAAATTTAACACTGGAGTTAGAGAATGTTTTATTTATTCTTTAACTTGTACAATTATTGATAGTTATTAAATAGTTTCCACTTAGTTTTATTTTCCGATCAAAACAAGTACCAGGTATACCCATATGAAGTGAGCGTCAAGACACAAATGTCGCGATAGGGAACATTTGTTGTGAAAGAGCCCTTATTTTTTTTCGTTTGTTTGCTATAACATCTGTGAAAACTATTAAGTATACATCAAGTCATTGAACAGACAACATCAATTTTTTTCATCGTGTTAAAAATGTCGAATTTTGTACCAGAAAGTGATGATTTGCGGAACTCATTAATTCTTGTTTTAATTTAAAGAAAAATGCTGCAGAGTCGCATCGAATGCTTGCCGAGGCATATGGTGATCATGGTCTATCAGAAGCAACATGCAAAAGATGGTTTCAACGGTTCAGAAATAATGATTTTGATGTGAGAAATGAAGAACGTGAAAGACCACCAAAAAAGTTTGAAGACGCCGAATTGCAAACGATATTGGATGGAGATGACACTTTGAGTCAAAAGCAAATGGCAGCAGTCTTAAATGTTGCACAACAAATAATTTACGACCGTTTAAAAGCTACGGGAAATATCTAAAAGTGTGGAAAAGGGGGCCACATGAATTGTATGAAAGACAGATGGAAAACCGAAAAATCACTTGTGAAATTTCACTTCAAAGGCACGAAAGAAAATCGATTTTGCATCGGATTGTTAATAGCGATGAAAAATGGATTTATTTTAAGAATCCTAAACTAAAAAAATCAAGGGTTAATCTGGGACAACCATCAACATCGACTGCAAAACCAAATCGATTCGGCAAGAAGACAATGCTGTGTGTATGGTGGGACCAGAAAGGTGTGCTGACCACGAGCTCCTAAAACCTGGTGAATCCGTTAATACTGATCGCTACCGACAACAAATGATCAATTTTAACCATGCATTGATCAAGAAGCGACCAGAATGGGCCAGAAGACACGGCAAGGTAATCTTGCTCCTGCACAACAAAGCAAAACCGGTTTAGGATACAATCAAAACACTTGGCTGGGAGCAGCTACCCCACCCGGCATATTCACCAGACTTGACTCCTTCCGACTACCATTTGTTTTCATCGATGGGACACGCATTGGTTGAGCAGCACTTTGATTCCTACGAGGAGGTCAAAAATGTTTTGATTGGTTTGCTTTAAAAGACGAATTATTTGGCGTGGTATTCACAAATTGTCAGAAAGGTGGTCAAAATGTGTAGAATACAATGGCAAATACTTCGAATAAAATGTTTTTACTTTCCCATTAATAATTAGTGTCATTTAAAAAAAGAAAACACTCATTTCATACCGGTAAATCTGATATTTGTTATTTTTGTCACCATAAATGAGTGTAATAAATTGTATTCTTTAATGTGTGATACGTTTTAACAATTATACTATGCATGCTTTTTTTAGTGTGATATAGTGCTATCTGTTTTTGAGCTTCTTCCAAGGTTCTGGTTTCTTGAACACTTAAAGTTGCTTTTATAAATCTTTTCTATCTATCATGGCTAAAGAGTTTTATAAGTAATTGTTGTATTTTGTTGAATTCATGGTAAGATAACTCTGTATAGATTCCTGTGTTGCTGGGTTTTATAAATCTTCTCAGCAGGTCGGACCAATAGTCCTCATCCCTGATCCTCATCATATCAACAAATATTATCCTTCTATTGTGTAATACTTCTATTTCCTTGTCCGCGAGGTTAGTCAATATTAGCTGAGTTGTATATATGCTGACTATTGTTTCCATAATGGGAATGTGATACAATTGTTGTTCATCTTTTGAATGGACTGTTGCGTCATCAGATACTTGATTAATAGAGATTCTTCTTCCTTATTGTCAAAACCATTATTGTTTGTTCCTGGTATCCTACTCAAGAAATCCGCTATCTTGTTGTCCTTTCCTTTCATATACTCGATGTCAAACTGGTACTATTGCAATTTGAGAAGCCAACGTTGGTTTCTTTGGCTAAACTCTTTGCCTAAAATTTTTTAGGCATTTTCTTATCGGAAAATGATCAGTTACAATTTTGAAACGTTTTCCCCAAAGATATGGTCTAAAGTACAACACTGCCCATACAATCGCCAAGAATTCTTTGCCAGTGACACAATAATTCTTTTCGTGATCGTTAAGGGATCTCGGAGCATAAGACACTGGTTGTCCCTCTTGTGTTAAAACTGCTCCGATCGCGTGATTTCTGGCGTCAGTAATAAGCGTAAAGCTTTTTTGAAAAATCAAGAAATTTTAGAATAGGGTGTTTTGTTATATTTAGTTTTAATGTTTCAAGCACTTCAATATATTCTGGGTCACTAATATTTATGTTTTTCCCTTTTTTTAAATATTTTAACATGGGTTCCTCGATTTTGGCATAATCTTTCACAAACTTTCTATAGAATATATGATTTGTTTTTCCGTCTTGGGGATCGAGTATTCCTGAATACACTTGATTATCTCTGGGTTGGGTTTCATTCCCTCTGCTGTGAATACATGCCTTAGAAATTCTGTGCTTTTCTTTAAAGATGAGCATTCAGATTATGTTCGGCAAATTTTTCGAATATTAACTTTATATTTTGTATATGCTCCTGCAGACTAGTTGAAAAGATCAATATGTCGTCTATGTAGGCACATATGTTGATGTAGTCTCGAAGGTTGCTATTCATCAGCCTTTGGAAGGTTGCTGGCGCATTCTTTAACCCGAATGGCATTCTTAGGTATTTAAACAACCCATCTGGTGTTATGAATGCTGTTTCGGGAATATCGTCTGGGTGCATTAAAATCTAGTGGCATCCGTTTGCCAGATCTATCGAAGAAAAGTATTGGGCTCTTCCCAATTTATCTAAAATGCTCTATATGTTGGGTAAAGAAAACTTATCGCCAATTTCATTGAGCTGCCTGTAGTCTACGCATAACCTTAACTTTTTTTTTCCTGATTTATCCATCTTCTTTGCAACTACCAGTATGGGTGATGTGTATCTGCTATTTGATTTCCTAATTATCCCCTGTTCCTCCATTTCTCTGACTTGTCGCCTTACTTCTTCTTCGTGTTTGGGAGGTAATCGATATAGTTTTGTGTATATTTGTTGATCAGTCGTCGTTCTTATTCGGTGAGCGACGGTGTTTGTGTTTGTTAGTTGATCACCATCTTTATAAATTAGATTTTTATATTGATTCAATAGATTTTCAATTGCCCTTCTATCTTCTTCGTTAAGGTGACTTAAGTTCTTCTCATCAAGGATGAGCTGACAGCAATCGAAGTTTCCTATATGGTCTGTGGAGTATAGGCGTATTTTGCCACCATTATTTAGTATGAGACACTGGTTTTCAAAATCTAGAGTTTTGACAACTTTACTGAGTATGTCCATTCCGATAAGAACATCGTATGGTTTATCTCCTAAATTTATCTTTTTTTCTCGTGTACCATTTTACCGCACCCCTGGGGCTATAATTAAACTCTTTGGGCATGCTTGTCACAATTATTTCTATCATTTCCGAGCTCACGTTATTAATCGTTTGAATTCGCATTTTAACTCTTTTAAAGAGACTATTTACTACAATCTACCGTACTGGAATTAATGATGCTCATTGGGGAGCCTCTCAGGTTCAATTCTTTACTCAGGTTCAATTCTATGAACTTCCTCCTGATTAGCACGATCAACTGTCTCATTCGAGATTTGCCCTATAGACATTGATGATGGTGGTAGTTGGTGGTTGATGAATATCATAAATATCCTTGATATCCCTAAACAGATTTCCTATTGCTAATTGTTTAATTCTGTCTACTATTAGTACATAAAATGTGTTTTTAGCTTCTACTGGATTATTTTCATAGGTTGCAAATGGGTTCACTTCTTTTATCATTTCTTCCACTTTTACATTAAGATCTGCTATCGAACTCACTTTGAGATATGATTATTTTCGTGACATGTCTTTGTAGTTTATCGGGGGCCGGAAGTGTTGTTAGAGGAGGGCCGTCGCTCCTTCCCATGTTGGTGGTCGATTGTGTAGTAATAGTTTCTTTGTTGGTCCTGTTATTTTTGTGTTGTATATCGCCTGCCAAAGCTCCGGTCTTGCTGCCTCATTCACGATGGATCTTTGTTCTCAATGGATCCGTCAAATATAGAAAGGATCCTACAGACTGCGCCACTTACAAAAGACGTACCGATGCGATTCAAAAAAAAAAACATCTTTATTAGTTCACTCCAGCTTACTAACTAACTTGAATGAATTTCATTTATTCCCTTATATCAACCGGCTACTTTGCACTCTCAGCTCCCGGCGTCACCACTTGAATTGTTTACTCAGCTTTGTCCGGTTGTGCGTCCGCTGTAACCTGATATCGTTGAATAAAAGAAAGCTTATACCAGGTGTACCGGTATGAAATGTTTTATTTTTTTGAAAATAAAACACAAATTATTAATGGGAAAGTAAAAACATTTTATTCAAAGTATTCAAGCCATTGTTTTCTACACATTTTGACCACCTTTCTGGCAATTTGTGAATTCCACGCCGATAAAATTGTTCTTAAAGCAAACCAATCAGACAAACATTTTTCAATCTCCTCGTAAGAATCAATGCGTGTCCCATCGATGAAAACAAATGGTAGTCGGAAGGAGTCAAGTCTGGTGAATACGGCGGGTGGGGTAGCTGCTAACAGCCAAGTGTTTTGATTGTATCCTGAACCGGTTTTGCTTTGTGTGCAGGTGCATTGTCATGGAGCAAAATTATCTTGTCGTGTCTTCTATCCCATTCTGATCGTTTCTCGATCAATGCATGGTTCAAATTGATTATTTGTTGTCGGTAGCGATCAGTATTAACGGATTCACCAGGTTTTAGGAGCTCGTGGTACAGCACACCTTTCTGGTCCCACCAAACACACAGCATTGTCTTCTTGCCGAATCGATCTGGTTTTGCAGTCGATGTTGATGGTTGTCCCAGATTAACCCTTGATTTTTTTAGTTTAGGATTCTTAAAATAAATCCATTTTTCATCGCTATTAACAATCCGATGCAAAACCGATTTTCTTTCATATCCTTGAAGCAAACTTTCACAAGTGTTTTTTCGGTTTTAATCTATCATTCATTCAATTCATGTGGCACCCATTTTCCAAACTTTTGGATCTTTCTCATAGCTTTTAAACGGTCAGAAATTTTTTGTTGTGCAACATTTAACATTGCTGCCATTTGCTTTTGACTCAAAGTGTCATCTCCATTAAATATCGTTTGCAAGTCGGCGTCTTCAAACTTTTTTGGTGGTCTTCCACGTTCTTCATTTCTCACATCAAAATTTTTATTTCTGAACCATTGAAACCATCTTTTGCATGTTGCTTCTGATAGAGCATGATCACCGTATGCGTCGACAAGCATTCGATGCGACTCTGCAGAACCTTTTTTTCAAATGAAAATGCTTTCCACAAATCACCACTTTCTGGTACAAAATTCGACATTTTTAACACGATGAAAAAAATTGATGTTGTCTGTTCAATGATTTGTATGTATGTATACTAAATATTTTTCACAGATGTCATAGCAAGCAAACAAAAAAAAATAAGGGCTCGTTCACAACAAGTGTTCCCTATCGAGACATTTGTATCTTGACACTCACTTCATACTGGTATACCTGGTATGTGCAGGTGATTGAGCCCGTACATCATATGGAAAATATGGAATGTGTGGGGTATGTAACCTATATAGCAATGAAGTTAAAAGATATAGTGTGCTAGAAGCAGCCATCGCACGCATCTCTCTCCAAAGTGGAAAGAAGTTGTTTGTGATCGCTGCTTACGCATCAAAACCTCAAAACGCTAACTTTCTTTTGGAGCTTGAGGCTCTTATCACCAGCCTTTGCTTGAGCTCGGAAGAAAAATTGTATATATTAGCCGGGGACTTGAACGCCAAACACGGTAAATCGGGTAACGCTGTTCCAAATGAGCGAGGAAACGCCCGCTTAGATTGGATGGAACAAAACGATATTGAGGTCCTATCTGGATGTTATGCTAATCGACAGACGCCTAACAATACTTAACGTGGAGCGACATACGAGGAACTTTTTAACTACGGTCGAGTATGGCAGTGATCACTGTGGTCTCGCTGCGGTAATACAGCTCCCAAATTAGCTGGAGGAACTGGAGGAATATGTCCAAACGCATCCTTACGATTACAATAAGCCGCGCTGGCCACGTTTCTCTAGAACCTTAACCAGCGAATAAGTTCGAGTGTGATCACTCCTTCTACGAACATAAATCGAACTAACGAAGAAGTTGATGGGTACCTCACACAAATGGACGAAGTCATTAAGCGAACAATGGACAAAACTATTCCCAAGGTAGCACAAACCAATGATGGTGACATGTACCGGAATGCTACC
The DNA here is from genome assembly GCA_955652365.1 of Eristalinus aeneus. Lineage (NCBI taxonomy): Eukaryota > Metazoa > Arthropoda > Insecta > Diptera > Syrphidae > Eristalinus > Eristalinus aeneus. The sequence continues at coordinate 1,680,152 of OY019135.1, read as the reverse complement.
ATCGATGCACTTCAGGTGCAAAAAGGTAGACTCCTGTCAAGACTTAAACTCTTGTACAGGGGATTTACAGATTCACAGAATGCGGAGATTCGCTGTCTGACGTCACAGATCACAGTACTCCAACAGCTAATCAAACATAATTATAGACTAGCTGTAAGCTTGCATTGGGGTAATAAGATTCGGGCTGTAAGACCCAGCAACCCGAGCATGTTCCCGCAAGTAAATAAAATAACGACATTCAGAGCGTTCGACTTGACAGGACAAGAGATAACACGAACCTACTTACTTAAGTTGGCATCGATCCAGATAGGGCAGTGTTTGACAACAACTATTTCGTAGTTGAGGATCCCCAGGAGAAGGTGAAAGCATTTGGTACTGTTTTCCAGAGAGTGTATACAGTCAACGAGACTCGTAGTCCGAATCACAACCTGGAAAACAGAGCCTTGCTAAACCATGTCTATCTTCAGAACGAAATAAGAAACTGGCGATCCGAGAATCCTGGTTTCACCAGGTTCAGTGACGATCTTCTGGCAAATAATGTCGTCGTGGATGATGAAAACAACTCCATCCTTATTTCTAAAAACGAACTCTAGGGTATCTTCAACTCACTGAAGTCAGTGGGAATAGATCGGATATCAAATATTGGTTCGCGCCATCTGCCCGCATGAGGCGGTGGATGTTTACACAACTCTGTGCAACAATGTGCTGAGTAATGCATATTAACCAACTCATTGGAAAACAGCTGTGGTACAGCCTATCACGAAAGGGGGCAAAGATGCCTCCATCCCGACAAATTTCCGGTTTATAAGTCTTCTTCCTTGCATAAGCAAGCCATTAAAGCTCTGAAAGAATGGGTTGAGGAAAAACAAATAATACCGGAAAACCAATTTGGCTTCAGGGCGGGTCACGACACCATTCATGCCGCGTCTAAATTTGTTTCCCATATCCAGTGGAATAGAAACAAAGCACAGTACATAGGGGCCTGTTTGATTGACATGGAAAAGGCATTTGACTTGGTTAGAAGGTCTCTTAGTCAAATTAGTCAAGTTCGGCATTCACAAAACGTTGCTATATATGATCTACGACATGATAACTGGTAGAAAGTTCGTTGTGAAAAATGGTAACGAAATTTCCACAACTGTGTTCCATATAAAAAATGGGTCGCAACAAGGGGCGGTGGGTTCGCCGATCTTGTTCACCATATTCACCAGCGATCTTATAGGTTCTGTGCCTACAATAATAGCGTTTGTAGACGATCTGATCGCGTACAGATCAGGTCCGAAGGTAGAAGAAATAAATGGCTTGTTGCAGAGTGACTTCGATGTAATTCCACGATTTTGCGATTACTGGAAGTTTAAAATCAACTACCAGAACTATCCTTTTTAGAGCCCCGCTGTCCAAAGTTAGATATCTAGGCAACTGGTTATAACAGTATCTATATGGTGGTATCCATGTAGATACAGCTCTGATTAAGGTTAAGCATGCCTTCGCTATGGCAAGAGGGCTGTTTTACAGCAGTGAAGGTGACTTGACACCAGAGTGAAGGTAATCTGCTGCATGGCCCTATCCGGCCAATCGTGGTATATGGTTGTCCTATGTGGTTTAACGTGAGTCATTTCCATATGGAAAAGATGAGGTTGTTCGATAGGCGGTGCTTTCGGGTCTGTCTTCGTTTATATCGAACACCAAAATCCCAGTAAAAGAAATTCTACCCCAACGTGGTTTTGTACAACGAGGCAAATCTTATAGGGATAGATAATTTTATTATTAAGTTGATACGGTGTCACATTGCTGGAGCATTGACTTCAATCAACAGTCTGATCGTTGGGGCTTACTACCCTAACGTAATGTACCATGTGATAGGGTACGCCTTAACGGATTTATTCCGCCTGAAGCTTTCCTCTATTTGTACGCGGAAGGCCTGATACAAGAAGAGGATGGCTGCCCTATCATCTTCCATGTCGTACGCCGAACAATAGAAATGTAACTTCAATACGAGCCGGACGTCGCTGGCAGCCACGATAGAGCACTAGCAGACAAAGAACGGCATTTTTACTGGTGATTACACCAGAATCAGCTTTCGATGCCGCTAGATTCTTAAAAACATTAACGGGGTAGTTGAGTCTTCGGCCAACTCTCATCGGCGAAGGTAGTTTTAAGGTATTTAATAACAAATAAAGCATATAAAGAAAAATACAAAAATAATAAAACAAAAATTAAAAATTAAAAAAAAAAACAAATTAAAAACTATAAAAAAAATCACCATGGCATATTAAATATTATATATATGTTAAGCATATTTATAAAATGTACGTCCTGGTGGATGCGTACTTATTCTTACGGACATAGTTAAGTAGATATACGTTTTGTTGTTAAAGAGTTAGGTTTAAAATTTGTATTTATTTTAATTTTTAGTTTTAAGTCTTAGTTTTAAGTTAGGATAAGTTGAAAAATTGTTGTCCCAAGTTTTTCTCATTTCTTGGATAAATATTAGAATTAAAAATGAATTAAAAAAACAAAAACTGAATAAAGAAACCGAAAGGTTGACGGAAAATAAATTATTCCTAGGTTATCTTAGAGCACGTGTTAAGAGTCAGTTAGTTAAAATTAAGATCAGTAGATTAGATTAATAAAAGCTAGGTTAAGTATATCATCAAAAACAAAAACTTGTGCTCTAACACTGAGCTACCGATTCTCTTTGATCCCCACTGATCGTTTTTACTTCTGTACCCGAAACACATACTTACACCGCCGAGGTCAATGGACGACTGAGCATGTTGTTGCTTGTGTGTTCTGACGTACGATTATTTGTATTCGGGAATGGAGGAAAATGTGCCAGAGAGGATCGATCAAAGTGGTGTTGCTGAACCGCTGTAGGTGGGTGCAGGGAAATGTGCTTCTTGTTTTCTCTTTGATTAGGTGGGGGTCTTCGTCTTATGTCTATATATTGCTTGCGGCTGATACAGTTGGAATCAGATGACTTATGCAGCTCTTTGCTGTTGGCACATCGAAAAGTGTCATTCGTTTTGCAGTCGGATGTTTTGTATGTTCCAGAACAAATGAGGCAATAACTTCGGATATGGCAGTGCATGGCGACGTGTCCATAATAATAATAATTGTTGGCGCGACAGTTCACAGGGGGACCACGTCCTAGCTTGCTCATCAACTACTGGTGTTGTGCGCGCTACTGTTCTCTCACAAGTAGAAGGGACCTACAGCTTTTTGCCGACTCCGTAAGGGGAAATTTGAGAAGCTTTCTTAGACAGTTATTACTATTTGAGTGTTGTCAACAGATCTAAAGAGGTGGTGAATCGAACCTAGACCCTTCGGCGTGTGAGCGTCGCACTCTACCTACTACGCCACGGGTAGAGATAAAGCTGCAGCAAAAGATATGGAGTGTTGGCTTAATATTAAGAATGGAGTTAATCTTAGGATAATTCAATCACCTAATGATTCTTCTGATTTCATAGAGAAATCGGAACTAAAAAAATAAATTTATTAATTATTTTATAAACATAAAAGACAATGATAGTTTCATTATTTATCTAGCGCAGTTGGCAAATGAATAATTAAATTAAGAAAGTGTTCGAAATAAAGAAGGACCGCGTGGCTTTCCAAACTTGATTCCAGCTCCCAAGGCCAAATCAGAAAACAAAAAAAAACTATTGAAAAACAAAGTGTTAAAAATAAAAGAGGAAACATATTTCCTTCGTAGTAAAGAAAAAAGTAAGTACAGACGATAAAAACAGAACAGCAGAAGGGAAAAAAACTATTGAAGATTATTATAATAGCATCAGCGAATTTCTATGTAGGATTAATATTGCGTTTCTATAAGACAACAACCACATTGGAAGGGATCTAATATCTTCAAATAATAGGAAAGAATTATGAGCTTTTAAAAACAACCTCCCGGAACCTGCAAAGAAAGTTATTTTTAGCCGAAATCCTCAGACACTAAATGAGCCATATACAATTGTTGTAGAGGTTGACTATAAATTATCAGGACCTAATAAAAACAAGTATCAAAATATAATCATCGGCAATACTTTCAGAATCAAGGTCAATCTTACGTCAGACCAAAAAGGCAAGAACATTATTATGCACGAAGTGAACAACAACGCCAAAGTGGCAATAACACTAAAATTCATGCCCCACAAAAACAAAACAAAAAAACATCAATTTATTCCTCGCGCCGAAAAACACAAACAACAATTAACGCGGTCCGCCCAACACCTCCGCGAGTGTAACGAAAAAAAAAGACGAAAACCTAACAAAAAGTACAGTGTAGTGCAGTGAAGCAGTGAAGAGCGCACGCGGTCCGCTCCCCCCTCTCCCACTGGTTCACAAGACACTGTTGGGCATCCTCTTTCGCAACTCCCATTTGATCTACCAGACGGGCTGGGGCGATGTCCGAGTCTGACATCTGACATAGACATTCGGAAGTGTGGATTTTTGTAAGTGGACCAATTCAAGTCAATGTAACTGCATAACACCTACATTGATTTGTATTTGCGAAGCTAAACGCAGAATTTACACTTCTGTACTCTGCTTACTTTCACCAACTGCATTGTCGGTGTTGGTTTTCAGGTGCCCACGACTGACATGACGGGGCAATTTCGTGTTGACGTGAGCAACATTCGCGGACTGAGAACTATTCTCTTTGCCGTTTACGTCCACCTCTCTCGCCATAAACCAGCTTTCTTGGCGCTGAGTGAAACACATGTGGATGAGAATACCGATTTATCGGATTTGAACCTGCCTGGATATAGCTTGGTGCCCTTATTCTTTTTACACCGCGGTCTCGCCATTTATGTGCGTAGTGATTTTCAACCACAATATGACCACTGTTCCAATCCGGAATTTAATTTTCTCTAGTTAAAAATCCTTGTCCGTAAGCATTTAATCCACTACTGCTTTATTAATAGAAATCCACACCTGAATAGCAACTCAACTTATAACGAGTTTGATGTGCTGTCCGACTCGTATCCTCGCACTGAAATCGCTATTGCGGGCGATTTCAATGTATACAATTCAACTTGGCTTCGACATTCAGGCCAGACAACACCCGAAGGAAGGTATGTTGAAATCTTCGCTGAGGTAAATAATTTAACCCAACTTGTGAATGAGCCACTCCGAATACCTGACATTGCAGTTCATACCGCCAACACCTTTGATCTGTTTCTCACCTCTCATCCTGAAAAATATTCAATTGATATATTGTCTCCTCTAGGCTCGTCCGACCACTGTGTCGTATCAGCCAAATTCTCGTACTCCTCCCACACAGTTAGAGAACAAATTCCGAAAAGAACAGTATGGCTCTTTGAGAAAGCCAACTGGAGCGGACTTTACAACTTCTTTAGGAATTTTAACTGGTCACTATGTTTCCTCGATAGTGACGTGGATGCCGCCACTGATGCGATCACAAACATTATTTCGCTGGGCATGCGGTCCTTCATTCAGAGTGAAGAGCATCAAGCCTAATGCAAACGCGTGGTACGACTTGAGCTGCAAAGAGGCTATCAGGATGAGAGAGTTTCCGGGATTATAAAGACAACCCTTCTGAGGAAGCCAGGAAAAAGTTAAAACGGATCCGAAATGACTGTAATTTATTAATAAGACGTGTTAAATTCTCCTTTGACCAAAAGTTGAGGAAAAAAGTTCTACAATGCCCCAAGGGTAGCAGAAGCTTTTGGTCTTTCGTAAAACACATAAGGAATTCAGCCTCGTCTTCGATCCCAACACTCATTTGTAGTGACAGCTGTCAGCTCTTTGGACAGAGCTAATCTGCTTGCTGCACACTTTGCAGCTAGCTCAACGATGCCAGATAGCATTTTGTCCCCGCCTGTACTTGAGAGCGTTAATTTCTCCATGGGGCAAATCCACTTTCGCACTCGTACGGTAGCAAGAGAACTTAAAGATTAAAACATACACAAATCCGCTGGCCCGGATGGTATACCCGCTGTTCTTCTGAAGAGGTGTTCTTCTACGCTGGCAAAACCACTGCGTAAGCTTTTCCATCTGTCCTACTCCTTAGGGCTCTTTTCGAGTAAGTGGAAAACTGCATTTGTCCATCCCGTCCCTAAAAAGGGCGAATCTTTGTCACCCACCTCCTACCGACCCATAGCACTAACTTCCCTTCTCCAAGGTTGTGGAAACGCTGATAAACCGTCAGCTTATGAAATATCTTGAATCCCGGAAGCATCTTGATGACCGGCAGTGCGTTTTCCGAAGCAACCGTTCCACTGGTGATCTGATGGCATATCTCACTGAAAAGTGGAACCAATCTTTGCACAATGTAGGAGAAAGCAAGATTGTTGCGCTTGATATTTCAAAGGCATTTGATAGGGTTTGGCATCAGGCTCTCTTGTCGAAAATGCGTGCTTTTGGGATCGATGAGTCCCTTCTTCAATGGATTAGAAATTACCTTTAGAATCGTTCAATACAAGTCGTTTTGGATGGATTCAAGTTTGATATTCACCATATTAATGCTGGTGTTCCCCAGGGCTCAGTTTTGTCTCCGACACTCTTCCTCATTCTTATAAATGATCTCTTGTCTGCCACTTCTAATCCTATCCATTCCTTCGCTGATGACAGTACCTTCAGCTTTTCATATTCGTTCCTTGGCTCACGTCCCTCCACTTCGGCCATAGACTCGGAACGGCAGCGTATGTTAAGCACATTAAATTCCGACCTTGACAGCATAATCGATTGGCGAAATAAAAATAGAGTGGAATTTAATGCTTCCAAAACCCAGTGCTGTCTACTGTCGTTAAGGCGATCACAAAATAATCAGCCGTTATCCATGAACGGCACTTGAAAGACTTTCCATCCTCGGAATGTGTATCAACCCAACAATTAGTCGCCAAAAATGCTGCGAAATGTCTAGGCTTCCTTAAACGATGCAAGAAGTACTTCACACCCTCTGATCTGGCTACAATATACAAGGCCTACATACGCCCAGAACTAGAATATAATGCTCCTATTTGGTCAGGTGCTTCTAAGACCTCCCTGCATCTGCTGGATAGAATTCAAAAGCGAGCGATAAAACTTATAGGTGACAGTAATATTGCGAAGTCGATTGACTCGTTAGAACACCGACGTAATGCCGCGTCCTTGTCACTCTTTTATCGCTATTTTAGCAAGAAATGCTCAGATGAAATAGCCAGTTGCATTCCTCCCCTTCAAGAATTCACCCGCAATACACGCCTCGCTAGGAATGCCCACCAATTCACCCTCAAGCCCTCTTTCGGTCAGTCAAATTCAGAAACTCGTTCTTTAGCCGCACTACAAGAATCTGGAATGCTCTTCCCAGCTCGATTTTTCCTCCTGATTACAATCCACAGGCATTTAAAACCAATGTGCATCGGTACCTCCTCTCCCTCTCTTCCTCTATACCTTCGGCCCGTGCTGTGATTTGATCCGGTCACTTAAAGGTAGTCGGAACCCCTTTTGCACTCCTCAGTTATAAAAAAAAGCATCTAGGTACCGCCATGGTGAACGCCATGGTGGTTCGCAAAGACCAAATTCTTACTAATCTTTCAATGAACTTCGAAATAATTACAATTCACGGGGAAAACGATTACCCTATACAAACGTAAATGGTCCACTCAGATTCATAATTGACTGTGAGGCCGAATGTAGTATTATAAACTTTAAATTGTGCAACCCAAAGTCGATAGTAGAATGTTATAACCACATACTAAGAGCTTTTAGTGGACATGGAGAATTGGAAATTAAGTTTGAGTTTGAGTTTTATTGTCTTAATTATTTAAAATGTACATATTTTCACAATTTTGGTGCTATAATCTAAGGGCCTACCAATATCTCCACGGAGTTGTCTTTTCAATGCTAGTTAAGAACCTTGAAGCGGTAGAGTCCATGTAAGACGTCAGTTAGCCTAATAGTGCTATTAACCATGTTATGTGTGTATTTAACAATGTGACTTAAGACAATGTAAAATCTGCGAAGCCGAGAGGCTTTTCTGCAGAAGGTTATTCATAAGGAATCAATCATTATTTATGAGTAACTTTTGTTATTTCTGGAAACACATATTATTTACATTTTTAAAGACTTATTTTATTTTGTAAGATAAATTTCTTAAGTTTTCGTTTTCTAATGTGTAAGGTTGTAAGGTAGTAATTTTGGTTTTCTTTGAGTTTATTATAAGGCCATTGTCATGACACCACCGAAGAATATTTTCAAACTCTGACTGCATTATATGTGTAGCGGTGTTGATATCTTTATGACTCACGATTATGGCTGTGTCATCTGCATATTGGAAACCAATTCTTTTTCCAGAACGGATAGCATGCCATTTACATATATGATGAATAAAAGAGACCCTAGGATGGATCCTTGGGGCACTCCGAATTCAATATTCTGAAGATTGCTGTAGCTGTTAGATACTTTCACTTTAAATCCTCTGTTTTTAATACAACTTTCAAACCATCCTAAAATCCTTCCGCGGACGCCTATTTTTTCCAGCATTTCAATTATCTTCGGATGACAGAGTGTATCAAAGGCTTTTCTAAAATCTATGAACAATAACAGAGTGTGAAAGTTTTTGTTCATATTGGAGTTTACAACATTAGAGAACTCACACAATAGTTTACATTTCGGTTTCTCAGAAAACCGTACTGATTTTTGTTGATAATCAAAGTGTTCAATGTAGTACTGTAGTCTTTTCGACATTACTTCTTCAATCACTTTGTCAACTACTGATAGGATGGGAATAGGTCGATAGTTTGTCCGGACGTGTGTATGGGTCGTACAATGGAAGTTTTAAGTTTTTCTGGAAGTTTACATTTCTGAAAAGACTTGTTAACCAGTTGTGTGACTGCTGGTGCTAAGACATTGGTGTTATGTTTAAGGTCATTAACCCTTATATTGTCTATGCCGGGTGATTTATTAATATTCATTTTACTTCAGATGTTCTTTATTTCCGTTTCTGATACTTGTTCAAGAAACATTGAGTGGCATGTGCTTGTTTCTATACCATTATAGGTTTTTATATTGCATTCATGTGTTATATTCTTAGTTTCTTCCCCGAATTGCTTAGCAATCTTATCTGCTATGTCAGATGTGGTTGAGACTTACTGAAAATTCTTACAGATCATATCATCAATGTTATGGGTGGTCTTTCCTAGTACATATATTGTTTATCAGACGCCAGGTGTTTTTCGAATCCTTTCTATCTTCTATAAATTTGTTTTTATAATATTCAGATTTTATATTTTTTATCCTTTTGTTTACGTAATTCCGAAGATATTTATACCGATTTTCATAGCTTAGGCAGAACAGAAAACCCCTTTTCAAAGAATTCAAACAAAAATATACATACGATTCTCCTCACTCATTCGACGGCATTCTACGGAAATAACATTTTTTAAAACCGAAATCCTATTATCGATTACAAAAACCGGTCCTTAATTGTTTGTGATGAAGTTATAAATATATTTTTTAATAAAAGCGCAGAAGATTATATTAGAAACTGTCAGATTTCTAAGCTATTAGTTGCATATAACAATGAAATTTTTAATGACAGAATCAATGACACGATTTTTGGAAGCCATTTAAGTAGTTCGGATATATTAAAACTGAAAAATTTACTTTTGTCATATCAAATTATTTTCCACAAAGAGGTCAACATATTAACCCTTACTAGCTATGTAGTAGGTGTTAGTTTTGTGTATACTAACACCAAAAATGAAATCACAAAAAAAGTGATAGAAACGGTCAAAGTCAGTGGAGAATAGTGATAGACTATAGGAAGCTGAACGACCAAACGATAGACGACCGATATCCACTACCCAACTAGTATATGAAAGAACCTGCCGTTATATTATTTCAAGTTTATTGCTATAAGTTTCACTACTGACTGGCCCTGACTTAATCTTTATATGTACCAGGTATACCGTTATCAAGATACAAATGTTTTGATAGGGAACATTTGTTGTGAACGAGCCCTTATTTTTTTTGTTTGTTTGCTATGACATCTGTGAAAAATATTTAGTATACATCAAGTCATTGAACAGACAACATCATATTTTTTCATCGTGTTAAAAATGTCGAATTTCGTATCAGAAAGTGATAATTTACGGAAAGCATTAATTTTTTGTTTTCATTTGAAGAAAAGTGCTGCAGAGTCGCGTCGAATGATTGTCGAAGCATATGGTGATCATGCTCTATCAGAAGCAATATGCAAAAGATGGCTTCAACGGTTCAGAAATAATGATTTTGATGTGAGAAATGAAGAACGTGGAAGACCACCAGAAAAGTTTGAAGACGCCGAATAGCGAACGATATTGGATGGAGATGACACTTTGAGTCAAAAGCAAATGGCAGCAATGTTAAATGTTGCACAACAAACAATTTCTGACCGTTTAAAAGTGTGGAACATGGGTGCCACATGAATTGAATGAAAGACAGATGGAAAACCGAAAAAACACTTGTGAAATTTTACTTCAAAGACACGAAAGAAAATCGATTTTGCATCGGATTGTTACTGACGATGAAAAATGGATTTATTTTAAGAATCCTAAACGGAAAAAATCAAGGGTTAATCTGGGACAACCATCAACATCGACTGCAAAACCAGATCGATTCGGCAAGAAGACAATGCTGTGTGTTTGGTGGGACCAAAAAGGTGTGCTGTACCACGAGCTCCTAAAACCTGGTGAAACCGTTAATACTGATCGCTACCGACAACAAATGATCAATTTGAACCATGCATTGATCGAGAAACGATCAGAATGGGATAGAAGACACGACAAGATAATTTTGCTCCATGACAATGCACCTGCACACAAAGCAAAACCGGTTCAGGATACAATCAAAACACTTGGCTGGGAGCAGCTACCCCACCCGCCGTATTCACCAGACTTGGCTCCTTCCGACTAACATTTGTTTTCATCGATGGGACACGCATTGGCTGAGCAGCACTTTGATTCCTACGAGGAGGTCGAAAATGGTTTGATTGGTTTGCTTTAAAAGACGAACAATTTTATTGGCGTGGTATTCACAAATTGTCAGAAAGGTGGTCAAAATGTGTAGAAAACAATGGCCAATTCTTTGAATAAAATGTTTTTACTTTCCCATCAACAATTAGTGTTTTATTTTCAAAACTGGTATACCTGTTTGTTTTTAATTGTAAGTGTTAGTATGTATAAATATACTATTACTAATGTCAGTGTAACACTCATAGTGTATACATTGTGAGAGTTGATCATTTTTGTCTTGTGATTCCATAACATGTTCTCGATTTCTCCTGTAACAATTACCATTTGAATCAGTTACCAAATTTTTTTGTTTTTTTTTTATATTTGATGCGTGCAAAAGGGATTGCGAATAGCCTTAAGTGACCGGATCAAGAAACAGCACGGGCCGAATGTATAGAGGAAGAGAGGGAGAGGAGGTACCGATGCACATTGGTTTTAAATGCCTGTCGATTGTAATGAGGAGGAAAAATCGAGCTGGGAAGAGCATTCCAGATTCTTGTAGTGCGGCTAAAGAACGAGTCTCTGAATTCGATTGTACGTCCGAAAGAGGGCTTGAGGGTGAATTGGTGGGCATTCCTAGCGAGGCGTGTATTGCGGGTGAATTCTTGAAGGGGAGGAATGCAACTGGCTAATTCATCTGAGCATTTCTTGTTAAAATAGCGATAAAAGAGTGACAACGACGCGGCATTACGTCGGTGTTCTAATTTTTATCGCTCGCTTTTGAATTCTATCCAGCAGGTGCAGGGAGGTCTTAGAAGCAAATAGGAGCGTTATACTCTAGTTTTGGGCGTATGTAGGCCTTGTATATTGTAGCCAGATCAGAATATGCATTTAGACATAGTTTTGTCAGGGTACCAAAGTGATTGCGGAGTTTCTTTTGTAGCAGATGCACTCCCAATTCTCAAGTGGCCTATATTTCTTAGAACTTTTATTGGAATATTGTTATGACTTAATTTGTTTCTTAGAGACTATTTGAGTATGTATTTTATTATTTATTCATTTTGGAATAAGGTTATCTTAATAGATTGGTAATTTTGTTTTGCGAGACATCAGGAGCTCTGATGGTGAATTTAGATTCCCTTTCGAAGTTGTTCTATGTAACAAAAGAGCTATGTATGGATTTCATCACACTGGGTCAATATCTTCTTTATTGTTTATTCGAACGAGTCAAGTATGGACTGGTAGTATAATCATCATTATTCCTGTCTTTCGTAAATTTATTGAAATATTCTGAGATAAAAGTTGGACCGTTGTCCGAAATCATCATCATACCACCACCATGGTGGCTCGTATGTCATGACGAGCAAAAATTGATTTTAATTGAGTTACTACCAAATTGCTAGAAAACCCTGAATTTAGTTTACCTATTTCAATAAATTTGGAGAAGTAGTCAACCACTAGAATATGCGATTGATTTCTAAATTCAAAAAGATCAACCCCAACTTTCACTTCATGAGACATCATTGGTTGTTTACAATTCGAATTCTTTTAACGAATACAAGACTCACAATTTGAAACTACGTAATATATATGTACCTTAATATTTGGCCAGAAGACATTTTGTTCGGCTTAATTTCTGCAACGCTCTATTCCCATGTAGCCTTCGTGAAGAAGCAATAGAATTCGGTGGCGCAATGACTTTGGCATAATCAAACGTTTTGATTTGAATAATAATCCATCTACCCCCTGAATATCGTGTCGTATACTAAAGTATACCGTAACACTGCTATCAATTTTCTTTTTTGTATCAGGCCATCCGTTTTTGCAATAATGTAAATGGGCATGGGCCTGTGCACGAGAGGGCACAGCGGGCTGCCAAGGCTATCCTCGTTAGTGCACACGTCAAGTTGATATACAGCCTCCACGCGGCGCCCCCTGGATAGCCTCTATAACACCCGTTGTGTGGTGAACCAATGTATGCAGCGAGCCCCTCTGCCCGAGGGTTTAAATAATGGGCCTGGCCTACCAGTCTGTGGGTTGTGCGTGAGGGTAACTTCCTCACCACGTAAAAATCATATAGTTCAGAGAACCCGATATGCCTCGGATAAAGACGGATCAACTGTTGACGACCCCAGCAAACGTTTTAAGGACAATGATTTTCGGTTTTGCACGTGCAATGTGAGGAGGTCCTTGATTGCTACAAGGCAGACATTAGCGCCATCCAGGAAGTGCGATGGGATGGGCCTGGCATAAAAACGATGAAGAACTGGGATATCTACTACAGCCATTGCTATAGAGAGAGAGAGAAGGCAGCGCTTATTCGGATGCGGATTTGTTGTTCCAGGCAGACTTAGGCAACAAGTCTTAAGCTACGACCCCGTCAGAGAACGCCTCATGACAATCCGCATCAAGGCTAAATTCAGGAACATCAGCCAAATTTGCACTCACGCCCCGACAGGGAGAAGGATGACAACACCAAGAATGACTTCTATGATCTCCTAGAAAGAACATACGATCGATGCCCCAGCTACGACACTAAGATCGTTTTAGGAGGTTTCAACGCTCAGCTAGAAAGGGAGGACATCTTTGCTGGAGTCATCAAAAAACACAGCCTGCACGACAACTCATCCGGAAACGGACTCAGGCTGTTAGACTTCGCCTCGGGGCGATCTGGACCTGGCGATCTCCTGATCAAACAACCGTCAACCAGATTGATCATGTTGCGATCGACGTCAGACACTCCGCCAGTATTCTCGATGTCCGAACCTTCCAAGGTGCAAACATCGACTCGAATCATCACCTTGTTGTAGCCAAGGTAAGAACCCGGATATTGGAAGACCAACGGAGTCGAGAAAAGCCAAAACGGTTTGACGTCGAAAAGCTACAATCGCAGCCGATTGCTGGGAACTTTGCCCACCGAGTCTCCCTAAAACCCCCTCAAAGTTCAACGCTACCTGCACTAAGCATAGAAGAGGAATGGAAACGTTGTCAAGAAGTTTCACGTCAGCACCCAGGAGGAACCCATGGTTTGACGTCGAGTGAAGGCAAGCGCACGCAGCTAAACAAGACGCCTACAAGGCATCGAACAACGAGGGCTGTTCATGAGCTCTACGAACAGAGAAGAAGGGAAGAGCATCGGATTCTCAGGAGGAAAAATAAGGAGCATGAGAAGCGCGCGGTCGAGGAAATAGAATGGTGCGATGGCAGGAACGAAGTCCGAAAGTTTTACCAAAAGTTAAAACAGCTATCCGGAGGACCAAGGCCTGCCTTAACCAAATCGGACAACTCGTAGTAGAGTCGCAGTCTGTGCTGAGAATCTGGAAGGATCATTTCTGCAGACTACTTAACGGCGATAACGGCCCAAATCCCGCTGTTAGGCAGAATGTTCCACTCAATCTGGACGATGATAGATAAGCATTCCGTCCCCCCGACTCAGACGAGGGGATGATAGCAATATCCAAGCTGAAGTCGTACAAAGCTGCTGGAGCGGACGGACTGTCCATTTATAGCAGCTGGAGATGACCTGGTTAGGCGCATGCACCAGCTCACCTATAAGATATCGTCTGAGGAAAGCATGCCCGATGAATGGAATCTAAGTGTCGTTTGCCCGGTTCACAAGAAAGGAGACTCGTTTGACTGCGCCAACTACCGAGGGATTAGTCTCCTGAACATCACATACAAGATTCTATCTGCTGTATTGTGTGAGCGTCTGAAGCCGTTTGTCCATGCATTGATAGGTCCCTATCAGTGTGGTTTCAGGCCAGAGAAATGCACAACAGACCAGATCTTCACATTACGGCAGATCCTGGAAATGACCCAAGAAATGCAAATTAACACTCACCGCCTATTCGTCGATTTCAAGTCCGTATATGACAGTATGCATAGAGACCAGCTACACAGTGCCATGTCTAGTTTTGGCATTCCTACCAAACTCGTCAGATTGTGTAGGATGACGATGGAGATCTCTCGCCATCAAGGTCGGTAACGAACTCACAGAGATCTTCAATGTCAAAAAAGGTTTTAGACAAGGTGACGCACTGTCATGTGACTTCTTTAACATCATCTTCGAGAAAATCGTGCGTAACTCACAAGTCAACACTAGAAGCACGATCTTCCAGAAGTCAGTTCAATTGCTAGCTTACGCTGATGATATTGAAGTGATTGGACGAACACAGCGAGCCGTCAATGAGGCGTTTGCTGGTATTGAAGCGGAAGCGGCTAAAACTAAGTATATGCTGTCATCAAGGAAGGACACACAAGATCGACGTATCGGACGGAGCGTCACACTAGGTAGCAGAAACTTCGGGGTAGTCAAGGACTTCGTCTACCCCGGCTCCGCGATAAATAGGGACAACAACATTAGTACCGAAATCAAACGCATAATCACTCTTGCCAATCGCTGTTTCTTTGGGCTTAAGGGCAATTTATTAATAAGGCCCTCTCTAGAAGGACTAAGCTCGCTGTATGTAACAGCTTGATCATCCCCGTCCTACTTTGTGGCGCGGAATCCTGGACGTTGGCAAAGCGGATGAGGATGCCCTTAGTCTTTTCGAGAGAAAAGTTTTGCGTGCGATTTTTGGTCCTGTTTGCGTTGATGGCATCCGGAGGAGAAGATTTAATGACGATCTCTATGAGCTGTACAGAGACATGCGTCTACGGATACAACGCTTACGATGGATAGGCCATGTAGAGCGTATGGACACCACTGCTCCGGCCCGAAAAGTCCTTAAATCCGTGCCATTGGGACAGCGCAACAGAGGACGTCCTAGACTAAAGCGGAGCACACAAGTGGAGAAGGACCTCAACCAACTTGGAGTACGCAAATGGAGACAGCTGGCGAAAGATCGTGCTGGCTGGAGAGGCATGTTAGTTGAGGCCCAGGTCCACCCCGGACTGTAGCGCCACAAGAAGAAGAAGAAGAAGTATAATTAAATTCAAAGTTTTGTCTTTCTCTGTTTCATTTCAAATCTCTTCAAGTTTTGAATCTGACACTGATAAGTTGGAGATTAGTAAATTACTATGAAGTTTCATTTCTTTATCAAAATCGGGTAAGATATTTTCACTTAGAGGGGTATCAGCAACGTAAAGAAGTTTTCCCGGTTTGTTTACGTAACATAAATCCTTGCAGTCTGGTCGGTATCTTGTGTAACGATCGACTAAATAAAGGAATCAGAGGCTTATTATCTGCTTGCAGTGTTATATGCCGGCCATAGACATATTGATGAAACTAAACACAGCCAAAACGAAATGACTACTACGCAAATGACTACTTTTCGAGAGTAGTTGTTTCGACTGGTTGTTAAGGTTGCTGACGCATATGCAATTGGCGAACACCCATTCAATATTACAGGTCCCATTGCGTTTTTAGAAGAGTCAACAGGTAATATCACTGGTTTCTTTTAATCGTAATATGTTAAAATAGGCGCTTTGGAAATTATCTTTAAATTTTAAAATTCTTGTTCATGCTTTGTGGTCCAGTGCCACTCTATATCTCTTCGCAAGAGTTGTCTTTGATTAGTAGTGGACCATGCCCAAACACGCTGAAGATCAGTAACGTTTTGAGGTGGTGGCATGTTACAAATGGCATTTATTTTAGTTTCGTCTGGACGAACACCAAATTCACTAAATATATGACGAAGAAACTTTATTTGTGTATTTAAAAATATTGATTGTTTAAATTGAACTTAAACTCAATCGATTTAGCTTTTCCTAATACAGGCTTAAGAGTTTTATAGTGTTCTTCTTTGGTAGCCGTATGAATAAAACAAATCGTCAATTTATATTATGACATTGGGTATATCACTGAAATGATTAACCATTTGTTGTTGAATGTTTCAGGTGCTGACTTTATACCGAAAGGTAATCTCAAAAAACGGTATCTCCCAAAAGGAGTAATAAATGTTAACAAAGAAGAATCATAATCCAAAGGGCAGACCCAATATCCTGAATTCGCATCGTAAGTGCTGAAATATTTTCAATTATTTAGACGTACTTTACATTTCTCAACTTTTGGGAATTGATAATGTAACATTAAAATCGGTTTATTAAGATTTCTTGGGTACAGACATAGAGGTAAGCTATTATCTGACTTTTGCACTAGGACAATTGAGCTTACCCATTCTGTAGGTTTTTCAACCTTTTGAATCACTCCAAGATTCTCCATACGAGTTAATTCTTGCTTAAGTTTTTCCTTCAAACTGAAAGGTTTACGACGAGGACAATCAACAACTGGATCGACATCTGAGTTACTTTTTAAATGACAAGGCCACTGAAAATATTTTTGTATTTACTTAAAAAATTTTGTTTTTCATCACTCATGTCAAAATGAATACCTTTTGATGATTGTTTAGACTCTATGTTAGTATTTAAGTTATAAATTCTTTTAAGTAAATTTAAATCAATAGAGGAACTTAAGCCTAGTACTGTACGACACTCAATTTTGGCTACGCAAAACTTAAGATTAAATATTTGGTTCTTATAAAAACACTGAATTTTGCATTCACCAACAATTGGAAACTGTGCCTTACTAAATGTGAAATCTGGTTTGAAAAAATAATATCGTCGCTTAGCTGTGGCTGTTGAAAATTGGTATATGAAATCACATTGGCATGCGCTCCCGTGTCAAGAAGGCAAAGAACTTGGTTGTTATTAATTTCTATAATAATGTTCCAAGATCTTCTCAAATTCAAATCAATAAGCTATCCCTTTGTTCTTGCAATTACTGAGCTTGTTCCTCAGTTATTTCTAAGGTTTTGGAAATTTCAATGGGTTTATCTAATTGTTTAGCACTTTCATTTAAAAGATTTTCTTTAATCTTAATATAGCCGTCATGCAATCCACAAGTAAAAATGTCACGTTCCAAGTTCTCTCGGAGAGTTCCAAATTCACATGTTAAGCTGAGGTCTTTTAAAACGGTGACATATTCATTGATGAATTCATCTGATTTCTGCTTTCGCGAAAAAATATATGCCGATCCATAGCTATATTCGCTTTTGGCATAAAATGAGCCTTAATGAATTTCACCAACTCGTCATACTTCACTGTGTCCAAATTCACATTAAAAGAATTAAATATATCTAAACAAGCCCGTACAATTAAATGCAGTAACAGCGCTAGAGAATCACTTTAAGACTCCAAATTAGAAAGTCGCATATACACTAAAGAGCACAAGTATAACAATGTTACAGGATTCAAGTAAAACACGCATGGTGCTCATAGTTTGTTGAAACATATATATTATATTTTTTTTTAACAAAGTGCAAGGAATTCTCTACATAGTCGAGTAGTTTTTTTGCATTTGCAGCTAAGTGTACAAAAATGATAAATAAAAGAATGTAAAAGATGCGTTGTTACAGTTTTGTACCATAGCAAAGCAGAAAATAAAAATTAAATTTTTAATAATCAGTCCATAGTCCTTTGGACTTTTTTAACGCATTAAGTCTTCGTGGCATACCATCGTATAATGTTAGTACGATTTTCGGTGGGATAGCGTACCATTCTTCTTGCACTCGATCCCATAACTCCGTCATTCCTTTGGGCACATTGTCATACCCTGCCAGCCGCCTTTTGAAATAAGCCCAAAGGTTTTTGAAAGGATTCATGTCTGGACTCTGTGCAGGCCACTGCATAGTGTCAAAAAGTTGACTATTGAGCCAATTTTTTACAATTTTGGCTCCCGATCATTGTTCTGTCGGAAAATTAGTCGATCTTCCTCCATTCCCTCATGTCCACTGCAACAGGCAAATTCTCTTGAAAGGTACTCAAATATTGCTCCTTTTTCATTACGCTTTCAATTTTTACCACTGGGCCGATGCCATTAGGCGTAATACGCCCCCAAATCATCAAAGAACCTCCTCCATGTTTAACAGTTTGTTTAACATTTTGAGGTCTTGGAGGGCCTGAGGAGTTTGTCCAGTACCATGAACGCCCATCTGATTGGAAACGGTTAATTTTAGTCTCATCAGACCAAATCACCTAGAAAGCAAGAATATTATTACAGGAAAAACCTAAAAACATTCAAAAACTGAATATTACTCGTTTCCAATCATCAGAAGTCCAGTATGTTTGCAAAAAAGCTTTTCTGGCTGGCTTATTTTTCTTTTCCTTAGCCTTGTAACCGACTCTATTTAGCGCCCGACGAAAGGTCCAAACACTTGCATTCTGTGTCAGCAATGGAAGGCCATCCCACAGATATTTAACCTGTCATCAATAGCTTCCCTATGTGTCTTGCCTCCCTATCTTCAACTTTTTTTGGTCTTCCTCCTTTGTTTGTGTTGCATCCATCGAGATTTCTGGACTTTTTTATTCTCGACACAGACATGTGGCTTATTTTTAATGCTTTTGTGATTTGCCTAGTAGTTTTTCCGTCCTTCAACAAATCCAAAGCTCTTTTTTTGATATCATTCTTTTAATTTCTCATTTTGGTAAAATATTGCAGTTACACTGCCGATCACTTCAAAATTACACCACAAAATGATCAACAGGCGACCGACAAACGCGAAAATATAAGCTAATTTGTATACCCGTTGCACGGGTGCAAAACTGTAAAAAAGCATGCGTTGAACTCTTATCTTTATCATTTTAGTACAGTTAACTGTAAATGGAAAAAACCTACTCCACTAGGCAGGGAATTCCTTGCACTTTGTTTAAAAAAAATATAATATATATTTTTCAACAAACTATGAGCACTATGCGTGTTTTACTTGAACCCTGTAACATTGTTAGACTTTTACTCTTCAATGTATATTATTTTGAGCCTCCGAATAGTCAATTATTTCTTGATTTGGCTCACCTGACACCATGTTAAATGAAAGAACTTTCCGTTATATTATTTTAAGTTTTTTTCTATAAGTTCCACTACTGACAGGCTCTGACTTAATCTTTGCATGTATATATAATTTTCTTCATTGTAAGTATTAGTATGTTTAAGTATGCTAATACTAATGTCAGTGTAACAATCATAGTATATGAATTGTGAGAGTTACATATCATAACACCAACATGGAAGAGGTTTTCGATATGTTAGGCAAATGTAATTTTTTCTCTACTATTGATTTAATAAAAAGTTTCCACCAAATCGAGGTCGAGCCCTCTGATTTTACAAAATCAGCTTTTTTAACCAAGCATGGTCACTATGTGTTACTAAGAATGCCGTTTGGACTAAAAAATGCTCCGGCGACATTCCAGAGACTCGTGAACGAAGTGTGGATTTAATAAATAAAATGTGTGTCGTATAACTGGACGACATATTAGTATTTGCCACTAGTTTCGAAGAGCGTTTAGATTCATTAAAGAAAGTTTTTTAAAGGTTGAGGAAATCTAATTTGGAAATTCATGTAAAGAAATGCCAATTTGCCGAGCTCACAACACCTTAAAACATTGCTTATTACTCAACTGATGCACCAGCTTTCGCATTGGGTACAGTTCTCAGACAATGTTATCATCCCATCTACTATGCTTCGCGGACTCTAAATAATCACGAGCTAAATTATTCCGTCATTGAAAAGGAACTACTCGCTGTAGTTTGGTCCATGAAATATTTCAAAATGTATTTACATGGTAGAAAGTTAACTATTCGCACCGGTCACACGGCTCTAGTATGACTGAACGGAATTAAAGAGCCAAATATGAAGCTTCAAAGATGGAAAATTATGCTCAATGAATACGATTTTAATATTGAGTATCTGAAAGCAAAGTAGAACTGTGTTGTTGACGGACTTAGCAGATATATTGGGCAAGGTTCTCAGTTAAAAAGACGAAAAAGATTATTTAAAAAACATTTTTGTTGTTTGTTTGTAACTTTAAGAGTAACGAGGAAGTTACTGGATCAAATACACTGACTGGAAATGTTAACGAAGAAGTTCTTTCCACCGGTGCTACAATTCACAGCGCTCCTGAGGACGAATCAAATCCCATATACCTGACGGAAAAACCTATTAATTTATATAAAAACCAGTTAAACATATCCTATGATGAAAGAGAAACAGTTTGTATTAAAGGTTTTATTAAAAAAATAAACTGAACGCCATAAGAACAACTATAGAGGCATCGACGAAATGTTTCTGAAACTAAAGGAAAAGTACTATTTCCCAAGCCTTAAAATTTAAATACAGAAATTTATTAACAACGATCGAGACACCACAACATTTTAACGACATCATCCATGTTGACATTTGGTTTCTTGAGCGTCATAAAATGTATCCAACCACCATAGATAAATTCAGTTAATGTGCCACCATACATAAATTATCAGATAGGAATTGAATTCCAATATTGAACGCACTGAAAGAAACAGTACAATTTTTAGAACAACCTAATTAACTAATATCTGTCAGCGAGACATGTATAATACACGCAGCCGTCGAACAATTTTTTAAAGACAACTAAACAGTTCGATCTGAACCAGTGTTACTATCAGTGGGGTACTAAGCCGACCCAATTATTTAATATGAGTTGTATAGTGTGTAATCAAAAGATTGACCGCGGTGATGCTGAAGCCATCTCATGCAGTGACTGTAATTGCATATTTCATGGTATCTGTGTAAATCTCTCCGCAACTGACGTTGAGTTTTTAAAATCAAATGCATCGGGTTATCGTTGTGAAAAATGCTCAACTGTTCGACGGCGATCTTTGCACTCCTTGCCTTTGGAACAACTTGTCCGTCCAATCAGTGCAACGTCGACGAAACAACAACAAACGTCTACACCATCGAGCAAGAGGACCATGGGTAAAGCAAAAGTACCGCAGCAGTTGTCTGGCTCTTTGTCGAGTGCATTGTGCACAGACAATGTTGACAAAACGAGTTCATTAACCCTGCAACATCTGTATGATGAGATTATCAGCGCAAAAAAACTGTTAATTGATGAGATTCTCAATTTAAAAAACATTAATGCTGAATTTCTCTCATCTATTCAACATCTTCGATCGGAGAACGACTCTTTGCGACAACAAATGAGTAAGTTGAAGAGCAGAGTGAATTGGTTCGAACAACGGGAACTGCTGAATGCAATTGATATTGTGGGTGTTTCGCGCGTCAATGAGCGAAATGTGCGTGAGGTCGCTCTCAAAATATTCAGCGATGGTCTTGATGTCAACATTCCGGAGAACGATGTGGTGAAATGCTACGTGAAAAAACACCGAAGACCGTCTGGGGAAGCTAGTAGCAGTGGGAGCAATAGCAATCCTAAGAGCATCATCTGCGTACACCTTTCATCTAACATTTGAAAAGAGGAAATTATGCGTAGTAAAAGGACAAAGAGAAATAATCTTAAAAACACTCTCTTTAATGTAAGCCAAAAAGATAATATATATATTAATGATAGTCTTACTAAAGTGAATAGAGCACTATATGTAGCAGCAAAAAAATTTAAATATGAACAGAACTTTAAATATCTTTGGATAAAGAACGGTCGTATCTTATTAAGAAAAGTGGATAAAGGCAGGATTATTGTAATTAGATCATTTGAAGATATATTTAATCTGAATAAAAATCAATCAAACAATTAACTGTTATGATTCTACGTAATAACTTAGATCAAATAGACATTAATCCTGTTTTTGAAACACTTAATAATATAAACTTTTTTAATTATGTTTTCGAGGTTAATTCCATATTGATTGTGCATCAAAACATTAGAAGCCTAAGAAAAAATTTTGACTTGTTAGTTGCTCATATTGAGACATTTTGCAAAAAACCACAACTGATTTTTGTCACCGAAATTTGGATTTTTTCCTGTGAAATGAATGACTTTTATTCCATTAATGACTTTATTCCAGGTTATACTTTTTTTGCTGTTCCAAATGATAATTACTCTTCAGGTGGCGTTGGTGTTTTTGTTTGTGATATAATCAATGTTACTTTTGTACCATGTATTTCTGTTTGTACTGATATGTTGAAACTATGTTGTACTATTGGCAATGTTAATTTTACAATAATATGTTTGTATAAATTGCATTCATATTCCCCAGAGATGTTTATTGAGTAATGAGAAGGCAAGGGATCTTATACTTCTAGGTGATTTTAATCTCGATCTGCTAGCTCAAACCTTGAGCTTGATTTGAATAATAATCCATCTACCACCTGAATATCGTGTCGCATAGTAAGGTATGGCGTAGTTTTGTCTTTCTCTGTTTCATTTGAAATCTCTTTAAGTTTTGAATCTGACACTGATAAGTTGGAGATTAGTAATTACAATGCAGTTGCATTTGTTGGGATAATCCAACAGTTTGATTTGAATAATAATCCATCTACCCCCTGAATATCGTGTCGTATACTAAAGTATACCGTAACACTGCTATCAATTTTCTTTTTTGTATCAGGCCATCCGTTTTTGCAATAATGTAAATGGGCATGGGCCTGTGCACGAGAGGGCACAGCGGGCTGCCAAGGCTATCCTCGTTAGTGCACACGTCAAGTTGATATACAGCCTCCACGCGGCGCCCCCTGGATAGCCTCTATAACACCCGTTGTGTGGTGAACCAATGTATGCAGCGAGCCCCTCTGCCCGAGGGTTTAAATAATGGGCCTGGCCTACCAGTCTGTGGGTTGTGCGTGAGGGTAACTTCCTCACCACGTAAAAATCATATAGTTCAGAGAACCCGATATGCCTCGGATAAAGACGGATCAACTGTTGACGACCCCAGCAAACGTTTTAAGGACAATGATTTTCGGTTTTGCACGTGCAATGTGAGGAGGTCCTTGATTGCTACAAGGCAGACATTAGCGCCATCCAGGAAGTGCGATGGGATGGGCCTGGCATAAAAACGATGAAGAACTGGGATATCTACTACAGCCATTGCTATAGAGAGAGAGAGAAGGCAGCGCTTATTCGGATGCGGATTTGTTGTTCCAGGCAGACTTAGGCAACAAGTCTTAAGCTACGACCCCGTCAGAGAACGCCTCATGACAATCCGCATCAAGGCTAAATTCAGGAACATCAGCCAAATTTGCACTCACGCCCCGACAGGGAGAAGGATGACAACACCAAGAATGACTTCTATGATCTCCTAGAAAGAACATACGATCGATGCCCCAGCTACGACACTAAGATCGTTTTAGGAGGTTTCAACGCTCAGCTAGAAAGGGAGGACATCTTTGCTGGAGTCATCAAAAAACACAGCCTGCACGACAACTCATCCGGAAACGGACTCAGGCTGTTAGACTTCGCCTCGGGGCGATCTGGACCTGGCGATCTCCTGATCAAACAACCGTCAACCAGATTGATCATGTTGCGATCGACGTCAGACACTCCGCCAGTATTCTCGATGTCCGAACCTTCCAAGGTGCAAACATCGACTCGAATCATCACCTTGTTGTAGCCAAGGTAAGAACCCGGATATTGGAAGACCAACGGAGTCGAGAAAAGCCAAAACGGTTTGACGTCGAAAAGCTACAATCGCAGCCGATTGCTGGGAACTTTGCCCACCGAGTCTCCCTAAAACCCCCTCAAAGTTCAACGCTACCTGCACTAAGCATAGAAGAGGAATGGAAACGTTGTCAAGAAGTTTCACGTCAGCACCCAGGAGGAACCCATGGTTTGACGTCGAGTGAAGGCAAGCGCACGCAGCTAAACAAGACGCCTACAAGGCATCGAACAACGAGGGCTGTTCATGAGCTCTACGAACAGAGAAGAAGGGAAGAGCATCGGATTCTCAGGAGGAAAAATAAGGAGCATGAGAAGCGCGCGGTCGAGGAAATAGAATGGTGCGATGGCAGGAACGAAGTCCGAAAGTTTTACCAAAAGTTAAAACAGCTATCCGGAGGACCAAGGCCTGCCTTAACCAAATCGGACAACTCGTAGTAGAGTCGCAGTCTGTGCTGAGAATCTGGAAGGATCATTTCTGCAGACTACTTAACGGCGATAACGGCCCAAATCCCGCTGTTAGGCAGAATGTTCCACTCAATCTGGACGATGATAGATAAGCATTCCGTCCCCCCGACTCAGACGAGGGGATGATAGCAATATCCAAGCTGAAGTCGTACAAAGCTGCTGGAGCGGACGGACTGTCCATTTATAGCAGCTGGAGATGACCTGGTTAGGCGCATGCACCAGCTCACCTATAAGATATCGTCTGAGGAAAGCATGCCCGATGAATGGAATCTAAGTGTCGTTTGCCCGGTTCACAAGAAAGGAGACTCGTTTGACTGCGCCAACTACCGAGGGATTAGTCTCCTGAACATCACATACAAGATTCTATCTGCTGTATTGTGTGAGCGTCTGAAGCCGTTTGTCCATGCATTGATAGGTCCCTATCAGTGTGGTTTCAGGCCAGAGAAATGCACAACAGACCAGATCTTCACATTACGGCAGATCCTGGAAATGACCCAAGAAATGCAAATTAACACTCACCGCCTATTCGTCGATTTCAAGTCCGTATATGACAGTATGCATAGAGACCAGCTACACAGTGCCATGTCTAGTTTTGGCATTCCTACCAAACTCGTCAGATTGTGTAGGATGACGATGGAGATCTCTCGCCATCAAGGTCGGTAACGAACTCACAGAGATCTTCAATGTCAAAAAAGGTTTTAGACAAGGTGACGCACTGTCATGTGACTTCTTTAACATCATCTTCGAGAAAATCGTGCGTAACTCACAAGTCAACACTAGAAGCACGATCTTCCAGAAGTCAGTTCAATTGCTAGCTTACGCTGATGATATTGAAGTGATTGGACGAACACAGCGAGCCGTCAATGAGGCGTTTGCTGGTATTGAAGCGGAAGCGGCTAAAACTAAGTATATGCTGTCATCAAGGAAGGACACACAAGATCGACGTATCGGACGGAGCGTCACACTAGGTAGCAGAAACTTCGGGGTAGTCAAGGACTTCGTCTACCCCGGCTCCGCGATAAATAGGGACAACAACATTAGTACCGAAATCAAACGCATAATCACTCTTGCCAATCGCTGTTTCTTTGGGCTTAAGGGCAATTTATTAATAAGGCCCTCTCTAGAAGGACTAAGCTCGCTGTATGTAACAGCTTGATCATCCCCGTCCTACTTTGTGGCGCGGAATCCTGGACGTTGGCAAAGCGGATGAGGATGCCCTTAGTCTTTTCGAGAGAAAAGTTTTGCGTGCGATTTTTGGTCCTGTTTGCGTTGATGGCATCCGGAGGAGAAGATTTAATGACGATCTCTATGAGCTGTACAGAGACATGCGTCTACGGATACAACGCTTACGATGGATAGGCCATGTAGAGCGTATGGACACCACTGCTCCGGCCCGAAAAGTCCTTAAATCCGTGCCATTGGGACAGCGCAACAGAGGACGTCCTAGACTAAAGCGGAGCACACAAGTGGAGAAGGACCTCAACCAACTTGGAGTACGCAAATGGAGACAGCTGGCGAAAGATCGTGCTGGCTGGAGAGGCATGTTAGTTGAGGCCCAGGTCCACCCCGGACTGTAGCGCCACAAGAAGAAGAAGAAGAAGTATAATTAAATTCAAAGTTTTGTCTTTCTCTGTTTCATTTCAAATCTCTTCAAGTTTTGAATCTGACACTGATAAGTTGGAGATTAGTAAATTACTATGAAGTTTCATTTCTTTATCAAAATCGGGTAAGATATTTTCACTTAGAGGGGTATCAGCAACGTAAAGAAGTTTTCCCGGTTTGTTTACGTAACATAAATCCTTGCAGTCTGGTCGGTATCTTGTGTAACGATCGACTAAATAAAGGAATCAGAGGCTTATTATCTGCTTGCAGTGTTATATGCCGGCCATAGACATATTGATGAAACTAAACACAGCCAAAACGAAATGACTACTACGCAAATGACTACTTTTCGAGAGTAGTTGTTTCGACTGGTTGTTAAGGTTGCTGACGCATATGCAATTGGCGAACACCCATTCAATATTACAGGTCCCATTGCGTTTTTAGAAGAGTCAACAGGTAATATCACTGGTTTCTTTTAATCGTAATATGTTAAAATAGGCGCTTTGGAAATTATCTTTAAATTTTAAAATTCTTGTTCATGCTTTGTGGTCCAGTGCCACTCTATATCTCTTCGCAAAAGTTGTCTTTGATTAGTAGTGGACCATGCCCAAACACGCTGAAGATCAGTAACGTTTTGCGGTGGTGGCATGTTACAAATGGCATTTATTTTAGTTTCGTCTGGACGAACACCAAGTTCACTAAATATATGACGAAGAAACTTTATTTGTGTATTTAAAAATATTGATTGTTTAAATTGAACTTAAACTCAATCGATTTAGCTTTTCCTAATACAGGCTTAAGAGTTTTATAGTGTTCTTCTTTGGTAGCCGTATGAATAAAACAAATCGTCAATTTATATTATGACATTGGGTATATCACTGAAATGATTAACCATTTGTTGTTGAATGTTTCAGGTGCTGACTTTATACCGAAAGGTAATCTCAAAAAACGGTATCTCCCAAAAGGAGTAATAAATGTTAACAAAGAAGAATCATAATCCAAAGGGCAGACCCAATATCCTGAATTCGCATCGTAAGTGCTGAAATATTTTCAATTATTTAGACGTACTTTACATTTCTCAACTTTTGGGAATTGATAATGTAACATTAAAATCGGTTTATTAAGATTTCTTGGGTACAGACATAGAGGTAAGCTATTATCTGACTTTTGCACTAGGACAATTGAGCTTACCCATTCTGTAGGTTTTTCAACCTTTTGAATCACTCCAAGATTCTCCATACGAGTTAATTCTTTTTCCTTCAAACTGAAAGGTTTACGACGAGGACAATCAACAACTGGATCGACATCTGAGTTACTTTTTAAATGACAAGGCCACTGAAAATATTTTTGTATTTACTTAAAAAATTTTGTTTTTCATCACTCATGTCAAAATGAATACCTTTTGATGATTGTTTAGACTCTATGTTAGTATTTAAGTTATAAATTCTTTTAAGTAAATTTAAATCAATAGAGGAACTTAAGCCTAGTACTGTACGACACTCAATTTTGGCTACGCAAAACTTAAGATTAAATATTTGGTTCTTATAAAAACACTGAATTTTGCATTCACCAACAATTGGAAACTGTGCCTTACTAAATGTGAAATCTGGTTTGAAAAAATAATATCGTCGCTTAGCTGTGGCTGTTGAAAATTGGTATATGAAATCACATTGGCATGCGCTCCCGTGTCAAGAAGGCAAAGAACTTGGTTGTCATTAATTTCTATAATAATGTTCCAAGATCTTCTCAAATTCAAATCAATAAGCTATCCCTTTGTTCTTGCAATTACTGAGCTTGTTCCTCAGTTATTTCTAAGGTTTTGGAAATTTCAATGGGTTTATCTAATTGTTTAGCACTTTCATTTAAAAGATTTTCTTTAATCTTAATATAGCCGTCATGCAATCCACAAGTAAAAATGTCACGTTCCAAGTTCTCTCGGAGAGTTCCAAATTCACATGTTAAGCTGAGGTTTTTTAAAACGGTGACATATTCATTGATGAATTCATCTGATTTCTGCTTTCGCGAAAAAATATATGCCGATCCATAGCTATATTCGCTTTTGGCATAAAATGAGCCTTAATGAATTTCACCAACTCGTCATACTTCACTGTGTCCAAATTCACATTAAAAGAATTAAATATATCTAAACAAGCCCGTACAATTAAATGCAGTAACAGCGCTAGAGAATCACTTTAAGACTCCAAATTAGAAAGTCGCATATACACTAAAGAGCACAAGTATAACAATGTTACAGGATTCAAGTAAAACACGCATGGTGCTCATAGTTTGTTGAAACATATATATTATATTTTTTTTTAACAAAGTGCAAGGAATTCTCTACATAGTCGAGTAGTTTTTTTGCATTTGCAGCTAAGTGTACAAAAATGATAAATAAAAGAATGTAAAAGATGCGTTGTTACAGTTTTGTACCATAGCAAAGCAGAAAATAAAAATTAAATTTTTAATAATCAGTCCATAGTCCTTTGGACTTTTTTAACGCATTAAGTCTTCGTGGCATACCATCGTATAATGTTAGTACGATTTTCGGTGGGATAGCGTACCATTCTTCTTGCACTCGATCCCATAACTCCGTCATTCCTTTGGGCACATTGTCATACCCTGCCAGCCGCCTTTTGAAATAAGCCCAAAGGTTTTTGAAAGGATTCATGTCTGGACTCTGTGCAGGCCACTGCATAGTGTCAAAAAGTTGACTATTGAGCCAATTTTTTACAATTTTGGCTCCCGATCATTGTTCTGTCGGAAAATTAGTCGATCTTCCTCCATTCCCTCATGTCCACTGCAACAGGCAAATTCTCTTGAAAGGTACTCAAATATTGCTCCTTTTTCATTACGCTTTCAATTTTTACCACTGGGCCGATGCCATTAGGCGTAATACGCCCCCAAATCATCAAAGAACCTCCTCCATGTTTAACAGTTTGTTTAACATTTTGAGGTCTTGGAGGGCCTGAGGAGTTTGTCCAGTACCATGAACGCCCATCTGATTGGAAACGGTTAATTTTAGTCTCATCAGACCAAATCACCTAGAAAGCAAGAATATTATTACAGGAAAAACCTAAAAACATTCAAAAACTGAATATTACTCGTTTCCAATCATCAGAAGTCCAGTATGTTTGCAAAAAAGCTTTTCTGGCTGGCTTATTTTTCTTTTCCTTAGCCTTGTAACCGACTCTATTTAGCGCCCGACGAAAGGTCCAAACACTTGCATTCTGTGTCAGCAATGGAAGGCCATCCCACAGATATTTAACCTGTCATCAATAGCTTCCCTATGTGTCTTGCCTCCCTATCTTCAACTTTTTTTGGTCTTCCTCCTTTGTTTGTGTTGCATCCATCGAGATTTCTGGACTTTTTTATTCTCGACACAGACATGTGGCTTATTTTTAATGCTTTTGTGATTTGCCTAGTAGTTTTTCCGTCCTTCAACAAATCCAAAGCTCTTTTTTTGATATCATTCTTTTAATTTCTCATTTTGGTAAAATATTGCAGTTACACTGCCGATCACTTCAAAATTACACCACAAAATGATCAACAGGCGACCGACAAACGCGAAAATATAAGCTAATTTGTATACCCGTTGCACGGGTGCAAAACTGTAAAAAAGCATGCGTTGAACTCTTATCTTTATCATTTTAGTACAGTTAACTGTAAATGGAAAAAACCTACTCCACTAGGCAGGGAATTCCTTGCACTTTGTTTAAAAAAAATATAATATATATTTTTCAACAAACTATGAGCACTATGCGTGTTTTACTTGAACCCTGTAACATTGTTAGACTTTTACTCTTCAATGTATATTATTTTGAGCCTCCGAATAGTCAATTATTTCTTGATTTGGCTCACCTGACACCATGTTAAATGAAAGAACTTTCCGTTATATTATTTTAAGTTTTTTTCTATAAGTTCCACTACTGACAGGCTCTGACTTAATCTTTGCATGTATATATAATTTTCTTCATTGTAAGTATTAGTATGTTTAAGTATGCTAATACTAATGTCAGTGTAACAATCATAGTATATGAATTGTGAGAGTTACATATCATAACACCAACATGGAAGAGGTTTTCGATATGTTAGGCAAATGTAATTTTTTCTCTACTATTGATTTAATAAAAAGTTTCCACCAAATCGAGGTCGAGCCCTCTGATTTTACAAAATCAGCTTTTTTAACCAAGCATGGTCACTATGTGTTACTAAGAATGCCGTTTGGACTAAAAAATGCTCCGGCGACATTCCAGAGACTCGTGAACGAAGTGTGGATTTAATAAATAAAATGTGTGTCGTATAACTGGACGACATATTAGTATTTGCCACTAGTTTCGAAGAGCGTTTAGATTCATTAAAGAAAGTTTTTTAAAGGTTGAGGAAATCTAATTTGAAAATTCATGTAAAGAAATGCCAATTTGCCGAGCTCACAACACCTTAAAACATTGCTTATTACTCAACTGATGCACCAGCTTTCGCATTGGGTACAGTTCTCAGACAATGTTATCATCCCATCTACTATGCTTCGCGGACTCTAAATAATCACGAGCTAAATTATTCCGTCATTGAAAAGGAACTACTCGCTGTAGTTTGGTCCATGAAATATTTCAAAATGTATTTACATGGTAGAAAGTTAACTATTCGCACCGGTCACACGGCTCTAGTATGACTGAACGGAATTAAAGAGCCAAATATGAAGCTTCAAATATGGAAAATTATGCTCAATGAATACGATTTTAATATTGAGTATCTGAAAGCAAAGTAGAACTGTGTTGTTGACGGACTTAGCAGATATATTGGGCAAGGTTCTCAGTTAAAAAGACGAAAAAGATTATTTAAAAAACATTTTTGTTGTTTGTTTGTAACTTTAAGAGTAACGAGGAAGTTACTGGATCAAATACACTGACTGGAAATGTTAACGAAGAAGTTCTTTCCACCGGTGCTACAATTCACAGCGCTCCTGAGGACGAATCAAATCCCATATACCTGACGGAAAAACCTATTAATTTATATAAAAACCAGTTAAACATATCCTATGATGAAAGAGAAACAGTTTGTATTAAAGGTTTTATTAAAAAAATAAACTGAACGCCATAAGAACAACTATAGAGGCATCGACGAAATGTTTCTGAAACTAAAGGAAAAGTACTATTTCCCAAGCCTTAAAATTTAAATACAGAAATTTATTAACAACGATCGAGACACCACAACATTTTAACGACATCATCCATGTTGACATTTGGTTTCTTGAGCGTCATAAAATGTATCCAACCACCATAGATAAATTCAGTTAATGTGCCACCATACATAAATTATCAGATAGGAATTGAATTCCAATATTGAACGCACTGAAAGAAACAGTACAATTTTTAGAACAACCTAATTAACTAATATCTGTCAGCGAGACATGTATAATACACGCAGCCGTCGAACAATTTTTTAAAGACAACTAAACAGTTCGATCTGAACCAGTGTTACTATCAGTGGGGTACTAAGCCGACCCAATTATTTAATATGAGTTGTATAGTGTGTAATCAAAAGATTGACCGCGGTGATGCTGAAGCCATCTCATGCAGTGACTGTAATTGCATATTTCATGGTATCTGTGTAAATCTCTCCGCAACTGACGTTGAGTTTTTAAAATCAAATGCATCGGGTTATCGTTGTGAAAAATGCTCAACTGTTCGACGGCGATCTTTGCACTCCTTGCCTTTGGAACAACTTGTCCGTCCAATCAGTGCAACGTCGACGAAACAACAACAAACGTCTACACCATCGAGCAAGAGGACCATGGGTAAAGCAAAAGTACCGCAGCAGTTGTCTGGCTCTTTGTCGAGTGCATTGTGCACAGACAATGTTGACAAAACGAGTTCATTAACCCTGCAACATCTGTATGATGAGATTATCAGCGCAAAAAAACTGTTAATTGATGAGATTCTCAATTTAAAAAACATTAATGCTGAATTTCTCTCATCTATTCAACATCTTCGATCGGAGAACGACTCTTTGCGACAACAAATGAGTAAGTTGAAGAGCAGAGTGAATTGGTTCGAACAACGGGAACTGCTGAATGCAATTGATATTGTGGGTGTTTCGCGCGTCAATGAGCGAAATGTGCGTGAAGTCGCTCTCAAAATATTCAGCGATGGTCTTGATGTCAACATTCCGGAGAACGATGTGGTGAAATGCTACGTGAAAAAACACCGAAGACCGTCTGGGGAAGCTAGTAGCAGTGGGAGCAATAGCAATCCTAAGAGCATCATCTGCGTACACCTTTCATCTAACATTTGAAAAGAGGAAATTATGCGTAGTAAAAGGACAAAGAGAAATAATCTTAAAAACACTCTCTTTAATGTAAGCCAAAAAGATAATATATATATTAATGATAGTCTTACTAAAGTGAATAGAGCACTATATGTAGCAGCAAAAAAATTTAAATATGAACAGAACTTTAAATATCTTTGGATAAAGAACGGTCGTATCTTATTAAGAAAAGTGGATAAAGGCAGGATTATTGTAATTAGATCATTTGAAGATATATTTAATCTGAATAAAAATCAATCAAACAATTAACTGTTATGATTCTACGTAATAACTTAGATCAAATAGACATTAATCCTGTTTTTGAAACACTTAATAATATAAACTTTTTTAATTATGTTTTCGAGGTTAATTCCATATTGATTGTGCATCAAAACATTAGAAGCCTAAGAAAAAATTTTGACTTGTTAGTTGCTCATATTGAGACATTTTGCAAAAAACCACAACTGATTTTTGTCACCGAAATTTGGATTTTTTCCTGTGAAATGAATGACTTTTATTCCATTAATGACTTTATTCCAGGTTATACTTTTTTTGCTGTTCCAAATGATAATTACTCTTCAGGTGGCGTTGGTGTTTTTGTTTGTGATATAATCAATGTTACTTTTGTACCATGTATTTCTGTTTGTACTGATATGTTGAAACTATGTTGTACTATTGGCAATGTTAATTTTACAATAATATGTTTGTATAAATTGCATTCATATTCCCCAGAGATGTTTATTGAAGAATTTTCTAGTTTGTTGAGTAATGAGAAGGCAAGGGATCTTATACTTCTAGGTGATTTTAATCTCGATCTGCTAGATCAAACCGATCTAATTGATTCCTACCAAACAGTCTTGTCACAGTATGGTATGAACTCAATCATTAATGATATAACGCGTCCTTTGACTGAATCTTGTTTAGACCATCTATTTGTCCGATTTGGGGGGATTTCACCCAATGATTGCGTTGGAATCAATCTTGATATACGAATCACTGACCATTGCATGACTGGAGTTTTGTTAAATAATTTAATGACTTAGTCACATAAAAAAGTTAATGCAATTACTATCCCACCTAAAAGTAAGATAAATTTTAATCTTCTTAACCAAAAACTGGTGTTAGAAAGTTGGGAGCATGTATATACTGAAGATGATGTTAATAGAGCATATGATCTCTTTTTGCTCACATTAAGCAAGCATTTAAAAGAATCCAGTATCCTTGTGAAAAGTAAGCGTTTTTCCGCAAAACTTAAGCCGTGGATGAATAGACATATTCTAATGAAAATTAGGTTAAAAAATAAACTTGGCATTAAACTTTCCAAGCGTCCGCAAAACGTCAGTCTTAAAAATCGTTATAGGAATATGTGCTACAAACTCAAAAAAGATATAAAAAGTCGTCGCGATGAGTATTATCGGAATGAATTTGATAAATGTAAGGGAAATTTAAGAAAGGAGTGGCAGCTAATAAACACTATGTTTAGTCGTCGTTCAAAGGACCAAAAACGGATGTGTTTAGATAATGGTTCTTCTGAGATATCTGATCCGTTCAGATTAGCTAATGAATTCAACAATTATTTTGCTACAGTTGCTTTGGAGTCTGTCCCTTCAATTACTAGCTCATGTAAATGCTGCCAAAATTCTTACATAATTCAAGATGTCGGTACATCCAGAAACAGTTTTTGCTTTGAACTTATATCTTCCTTTGAAACCTGGAAAACCGTATGTTCCTTGAATAATTCGCAATCTCGTGATGTGGATGGATTATCCAACCAGATATTAAAAAATATTAGTTTGAATATTGCCGATGTGCTAGCGTACATATTTAATAAAAGCGTGCTATCAGGAGTTTTTCCTGATAAATTGAAATGTGCGATTGTAATTCCGCTTCATAAGAAAAATAATCCTAAAGATATACGGAATTATAGACCTATATCTCTGCTACCAAGTATTTCCAAGGCATTTGAAAAAATTATGAAAAGGCGAATTCTCTTATTTTTAGAAAAAAATAATTTCCTAAGTTCAAAACAGTATGGTTTTAGGCAGGGGCTATCTACTGAAGATGCTCTATTCGACTTTTGCTCCTCTATTTTCAAAGGTTTGGATGATCATAGACATTGCGCTGGCCTCTTCGTCTATATAACCAAAGCCTTTGATATGGCGGACCATAATATTTTACTAAGAAAACTGTACAAAATTGGTTTTAGAGGTTTTGTTTTTAATTGGCTCGAGTCATATTTACGAAACAGAACTCAAATTGTAAAAATTTCAGAAGCTTACAGCAACAAAATTGATTTAAAGATAGGTGTACTCCAAGGCTCTGTTCTTGGCCCTATTCTTTTCTTAATTTATATTAACTCTATTTTTTACCAAAACATGAAAGGAAACATTACTGTCTTTGCTGATGATTTGGGAATAACCTATATCACAAAGAGTAAACTTGATCTGATCGCGGACATTAACCATGATGTTGACATCTTACGAAGGTGATTTCATGAGCACAAAATGCTTGTCAGCAATAAAACAAAACTGATGTTTCTTAGTCTAACACACACTGCTTTACCTGATATTGATATTGTCTTTCATTCTTCGTAATGTGAAACCTTCAATATCTGCAGTAATAAGGATAATTTAACGTCCTCTACTCAAATACTATGTGACCCTGATTGTTTTAGGATTGAAGTTGTTACTCATTTTAAGTACCTAGGAATAATTATTGATAATAAATTGAATTGGAATGAGCATATCCTGGCGATGAAGAAATACTTTAACTCAACATTGCGTATTTTTTATTATCTCAAGAATACATGTTCCACCAAGGTGTTAAAAATGATTTACTATGGTATTTTCCATTCCAAATTGCAGTATGGTATTTGCTGCTGGGGTGGTGCTCCTCAATGCAAAATGGCCAATATTCTGGTAATCCAAAAATGTTTAATAAGAAAAATATATAATAAAAACAAATTTTATCATTCCATGCCATTGTTTAACAGCTTGAAAATTCTTCCTCTAAGACATTTGTTTTATTATAAAGTGTTGAAAATTTTCTTCGTGAGATGTGGTTATTTGAATAGCAGACATTCTGATCGCTACAGTCTACGAAGCAATCAAAGCCTAAATGTCAATGTTCCAACTTTTCGTACTACGTTTTTCAGAAATACATGTTGCATAGTATCATTTAGATTATTTAATAAACTGCCTATTGAATTAAAGTCGTTACACTCATTTAAATTATTTAATATTAAAATTAAAACATGGCTCTTTGAATTTGATCACAATCAAATAGAAGATCTACTAGACCCAATTATATAAAATTAGTTTTTAACTTTTTCTCGATGATTACTCTTAGATGCTGTTCTTCTGTTCTCTTTTATTTCAATGTAAATCTTTAGTTCACCACTTAAAAATGTTTTTGTATTTTTTGAAAGTAGCATTTATCACTATTATTGCAAAAATTTTACAAAATGCTACCCCTATTCTCTACAAACTAAATTATCATTGAATGAAGTACTATTAATGTATAATAACAACTGTAATCAACTAGAGAATATGAATAAATAAATGAATGAAATGAATGAAAATGAATGAAATTTCTTTCCACAGAACGACTGCTCCACTTAAAAAAGGGTTCTAATCACGTATGACGACTATCGGCCAAAAAAAAAAGATATTGACAAAACGGTTGCTTGATGTACTCTCAAAACTGCCAATCGCTATCGTCCTAACGATCGGTTTTGCTTTGGGCTGACATGCAAGTGGTAAAAATTTGAAGAAATAGTAAGAAAAAGATACATATTACATTCATTTTACGAGCTCCACTCGCACAGTCGTTCGTTCATTCGTAATGTGTACACAGCGTGATGGAAATTGTCGACGTTATCACTTTGGTGGTTCGTCAGGACGATAATCGCTTGGATAGTTACGTGATTACAGCCCAGATAACGGTGAGAGATTACACGGTATTTTGAACGAACACCTAAAGATTAGAAATGCATACATGGATCATTCAGATTTAGATGAACAATAGAACAATTCACACAATTACGACCTCTAGATTTTTTAACAAAAAACTTAAACAAAGCAGATATTGAATCTTTAGCAAACAAGTTTAAAATCGAAAATTAAATAAGAATAGGCAATATAAACAGAGCTAGGAGTGCCGCTATAAGGCTATGTGAGAACATAATTTAAAACCGCACCGTTGGCAAAATACAACCACGGTATAGAAAAGTATCAGGCTTCAAAAGAGATGGTAGTTATTGACAGCTCAACGCTAAGTATTGTAAGAACCAAATTAAAAGGAAATATAAATATTAAAATACAAATTAATACATTCATATTTACATACGGACATGTTTACCTAAACCTATGGTATCGATACAAGATGAATCATCAATTTCGTTTTAGTTTTTGCTATAACTTCTTGATTGTCGATTATTGATTACATTTTTTGGATTATCTGTTATTTTTATTTAATTTGTTTATTTAATCTTGCTTTGTAAATTTGGATCCCACATTTGAATTTGCAACTGATGAATAGTGGACAAAATGTCAATAGATTGTCAGGAATTTTCATTGAGGCTAAATTTAGTTTTTGAAATAGATTGGAATAATTCAGTGGAAAATTTGTTAAAATGAAAATTAATTCAGGACTATGTTGAATGATTAAATGTCGCTGGAAATGAACAAACTGCGTCCAAAAATGACTACCTATATTATTTAATTTTTGAAATGTAGGTACCTATGTAGGTACCTATGCATGTTTTGAGATAACATATGTGCCAACAGGGACAATTTCATTTCGGTTACATGAAATTTCGATTTGATTGGTTTCTTCTTCTTGTTCTTGTGGCGTTACAGTCCGGAGTGAACCTGGGCTTTAACTGCCATACCTCTCCAGCCAGCACGAACTTTGTCTAGCTGCCTCCAGTTGCGCACTTCAAGTTTGTTGAGGTCCTTCTCCACTTGTGTGCGCCACCTTAGCCTAGGTCGTCCTTTATTGCGTTGTCAGAATGGCTCAGATTCGAAGACTTTTCGGGCTGGTACAGTTTTGTCCATACGCTCTACATGGCCTATCCATCTTAAGCATTGTATCCATAAACGCTCCAACAGGCACATGTTGCTGTACAGCCCATAGAGTACGTCGTTAGATCTTCTCCTCCAGATGCCATCAACGTAAACAGAAACGACTAAGGGCTTTCTCATTCGCTCTTAGTAATGTCCATGTTTCCGCGCCATAGAGTAGGAATGAGATGATCAAGCTGCTACATAAAGCGCGCTTAGTCCTTCTAGAGAGGGCTTTATTAATAAATTGCCCTTGAGCCCAAAGAAACAGCGATTGGCAAGAGTGATTATGTGTTTGATTTCGGTACTGATGTTGTTGTCCCTATTTACCGCGGAGCTGAGCTAGAGGAAGTCCTTAATGACCTCGAAGTTTCTGCTGTTTAGTGTGACGCTTTGTGCGAGACGTCGATGTAAAGTGTCTTTCTTTGATGACAGCATGTACTTAGTTTTGCCCTCATTTACCGCCAGATCCATTATAGCAGCGAGAGTTGGAGCAGCGAGAGTTGGAGCAGCGAGAGTTGGAGCAGTGAGAGTTGGAGCAGCGAGAGTTGGAGCAGCGAGAGTTGTCCATCATCATCCTTCACAATCTGACGAGTTCGGTAGGAATGCCAAAACCAGACATGGCCCTGTAGTGCTCGTCTTTATGCCCACGGTTATGTGCGGCCTTCAAATCGACGAATAGGTGGTGACTGTCGATTTTTAGTTCTTGGGTCTTTTCCAGGATCTGCCGTAATGTGAAGATCTGATTTATAGTGGACTTCCCTGGGCAGGTTATGGAGAAACGGTTTCAGACGCTCACACAATACGGCAGATAGGATCTTGTATGCAATGTTAAGAAAACTAATCCCGCTGTAATTGGCGCAGTCAAAGGAGTCTCCTTTCTTGTGAACCGGGCAAACGACGTTGAGATTCCACTCATCGGGTATGTTTTCCTCTGACCATATCTTACAGATGACTTGGTGTTTGCGCCCAACCAACTCATCTCCAGATGCTTTATATAGTTCTGCTTCACAAGTCAATGTTGGCACCTCGGAAGGTTCGGACATCGAGAATACTGTTCAAGTGTGGGAACCGAGTGCTAGCCACAGAGAGGTTCCACCCCGAAGCGAAGTCCAACAGCCTGAGTCCGTTTCCAGATGTGTTGTTGTGCAGGCTGTGTTTTCCAATGACTCCAGCAAATATGTCCTCCTTTCACAGTTGAGCGCTGAAACCTCCTTGAACGGTCTTGCTGCTGTAGTTGGGATATCGATCGTATGTTCTTCCTAGGAGATCATAGAAGTTATATTTGGTGTTGTCATCGTTTTCTTCTGTCGCGGCGTGTGCGCATATTAGGCTGATGTTCCCGAATTCAGCCTTGATGAAGCTTGTCATGAGGCGTTCGCTGAAGGGGTAGTAGCTTAAGACTTTTTGTCAAAGTCTGCTCTGCCTTCTCTCTTTGTGGCAATTACTGTAGTAGATAACGCAGTTCTTCATCGTTTGTTTGCCAGGCCCATCCCATCTTATTTCCGTTATGGCGGTAATGTCTGCTTTGTAGTAATCAAGTAATCAATCGGCTGCACGTGGTCTATTAAGTGGCCTCACATACCACGTGCAGAACCGAAAATCATTGTCCATAAAACACGTGCTGGGGTCGACAGCAGTTGATCTTTCATTATCCGCGGTATATCTGTGTTTCTAAACTAAGTATTTTTCTTACGTGGTGAGGCGGTTAACATCAAGCACAATCTACATACTGGTAGGCCAGGCCTATTATTTAATAATTAATACTAATTAATCCAGGGGAGGCTGTATGTCAACTTGACCTGACAACCACTAACGAGGATTGTCTTGGCAGTTCGCCTTGTTGAGCGCAATCAACAACGTTACCTCGCGTGGACAGGCCTATGCCCCCAGTTAATAATAATAATTGTTGACGCTACAGTCCAAAGGGGGACCAGGGCCTAGCTTGCTCATCAACTACTCATGTTGTGAG
Source organism: Eristalinus aeneus (assembly GCA_955652365.1). Taxonomy (NCBI): domain Eukaryota; kingdom Metazoa; phylum Arthropoda; class Insecta; order Diptera; family Syrphidae; genus Eristalinus; species Eristalinus aeneus. Next base: position 1,640,445 of record OY019135.1, on the reverse strand, counting down.
CGCTACTGTTCTCTCACGAGTAGAATGGACCTACAGTTTTTTGCCGACTCCGAGCGGCGAAATTTGAGAAGCTTTCTTAGACAGTTGTTACTCTTTGAGTGTTATCAGCAGCTCAAAAGAGGTGGTGCCGTGAAATATTAGAAAAATTGGTGTTGAACTGGGAGTCGAACCTAGACCCTTCGGCGTGTGAGCGTCGCAATCTACCCACTACGCCACGGCGACCAAGATTTTATCTTTACCAACCCTAAACAACAAAATCTTAAACTTTTTTAGATCATAGGTCGTAGATGATTCTGAAGTGTGATAACTCTATAGTCAGCTTGGCAAAACTAAATTTAAAGTGCATTATGTGGGAAGATCGGTTATACGAGTAAAAACAAATACCAAAAATAGCTTACTGTAGACATATCTACGAGTATATGAACTTTGTAGAAAGCAACAACAAGAATATGGTGCTTTCTTAATCACTTATGAATTTGCATGTGACTTTAGGTAATTCTCATAAGAATTTTCAAATTGTTCAATATGAAACTAAGTGAGACGAATTCAATTAAGCGAGATTTCACAAGTCTGGAAAAACAATTGAGACCACATCCATATGGACACATAGCCGGAGAAGAACTAGGAAGTTTAGGCGGTATGCCAGAGAAGTGAATAAAAAAAATATGAAAGGGCAAATGAAGCTTAGTTATAAAATTTCTTAAATCTGAAATTCTTAAAAAATCGAACAGTATACACATATAGTATTCACTGCGATCAGTGTTCTCAGTATTGTATAGGTATTGTTAGAAAAAGTATACCAATTGTGTTATGAAGTTTAAATGTACAGCTTCATTAAAAAATTACAACGAGTATTGTTTACTTAAATGGTAGATAAGTCTAAGCAAATATAATAAATGCATTTATACCGGTCTCTACAAGCTATCATATAATTTGGAAACAGTTGGTATATTGCATAAAGCAAAAGGTGGCATATAAGATCAAAAAAGGAATACGAGATGATACATCTTAATATGTTAATAAGGACCAGTTGATTTGAACATATGTTGTTACATTTTTGGTATATACTCTTGTCACATAATCCCAGAAAACTTTTGTTACAATATTCATTCACCAAATAAACATTAAAATTTAATTTTTAAATCAATCAATTTCAAAATCAAAGCAGCTCCAGTTTTCAGCAGCTTTTATCTAGAATAGCATTTCAAATAATGTCAAGGACAAATTCTTTTTGGACTGACCTCTGAACATCCCCCTCTTGGTTCTTTTGATTTGGAATTTCATGTCAAGTTACCTTACGATCAGAACACTGCGTCGATGAATCTCTTCTTCAATGTATTAGAAATTACCTTTCGAACTGATATTCACCAATGCTGGTGTTCCCCAAGGCTCCGTTTTGTCTCCGACACTCTTCCTCATTTTTATAAATGGTTTCCTGTCTGTCACTTCTAATCCAATTCACTTTTCATATTCGTTCCTCGGCTCTCGTCCCTCCTCTTCGGCCATTGACTTGGAACGGCAGCGTATGTTAAGCTCATTAAATTCCGATCTTGACTGCATAATTGATTGGGGGTAAAAGACAGTGTATACTGGCTACTGTCACTCAAGCGTTCTCAAAATAACCTGCCATTATCTATGAATGGCTACTGCATTGTAAAAACTGAGCGAAATATCTTGGTTTATTTCTTTCACCCCTTCTGACCTGGCAACAATATATAATTCGTACATCCACCCAAAGCTTGAGTATAACGCTCCTATCAGGTCCGATGCTCCTAAGACCTCTCTGCACCTATTAGATTATTATATAATATATATTAATTATGCTGCGAAGTCAATCGACTGCTTGGACATCGACGAAATGTTGCGTCTCTGTCATTTTTTTATCGCTATTTCAGCAAAAAAAAATGCTCTAACGAGTTAGCCAGCTGCATTCCTCCCCTTTAAGAATTCACCCGCAATACCCGCCTCGCTAGGAATGCTCAGCCGTTCACTCTTAAGCCCACCTGCGGACGTATAGTAAAGTTTAGAGACTCGTTCTTCAGCCGCACCACACGAATATGGAATGCCCTTCCCAGCCCAATTAAGGTAGTGAATAGAAGACATGTCCGTATCTGATAATTGTTACAATTAAATAACGATGTATTCTTATGTGGTAAGAAAATTTACCTCTGATTCTTAAAAATTGGACTATGGTTGACTACTGATTGCAAGGCTTTAAAACTCGCAAATGAATTTATTTCACACAACAGTGGTTCATTATAACTTTCTATTCTTATTATAAGTTTCTATTTTTCGTTTATTAATAACTCACGAACATACAGTTCAAACAAGGTTTGTAAGTTTATTGTTCACAAATACCCAAGTTTTTACGTACGTTTGTACCTTAGTGTACACATGACAACAAAGTGTTATTAGAAACAAGCATCCACCTACTTACGTACATATAGCTCACGCATTATCGCATACAACCCTTATCACAAGCGAATTATTTATGGTCAGGAAACGATAGGAAAAAATTTTCCAATATTTTGTTTCACCTAGAGATAACCTCTCCGGCAAGTTGTTGGAAATTCCGATTTAGTTTGAATCTGTATGCTGAGAAGTGCGCCTGTTTCTTTATTTAAGCTACAAATAATTAAAATTGTTTATATTTTTGCGAAGGAAAAAGTCTGTAAAAGAATGTCGGTGGCGAAACTTATTAAAGGAGATGAGATAGCTCGGTAAGAATTAGGTCTATGTAAAGAACAGCATTTTATTTGGACTGTTTTCTTCAGCGATATTAAATCCAAGCTACAAGATCGAATCCGAAAACTTTCACATTCAACGGGTAATTTTCGTCCTTGTTTGCGCATAATTCAAGTCGGTGATCGTGCAGACTCCAATGTGTATATACGAATGAAGCTACAGACTGCTAAAGAGGTTGGAATAGATGCAGGTTTAATTCAACTTCCCCGAACTGTAACTGAAGGGGAATTGCTAGCTAAAGTATGTATGCAACTGTAAACCAATAATTTATTCTTCATCAATTGAAAATTATAGATAAATGTTTTGAATGATGACCCTGGTGTTCACGGAATTATTGTTCAAATGCCGCTACAATCGGATAATGTTATCGATTCTGATAAAGTAACCAACGCAGTTAAACCTGACAAAGATGTCGATGGGTAAACACAAATATGATGCTTAAAAAAGAATATTTGATATGCACGAGTGTGTATTTATGTTTTAGGTTACATATGGCAAATGAAGGTCGTTTGGCGACTGGCGATCTTTCTGGATTTTTACCCTGCACAGCTATAGGGTGCATAGAGTTAATCAAATCAACGGGAATCCAAATTGAGGGAGCAACAGCTGTAGTGATCGGACGTAGTAAGATTGTGGGAACACCAATGGCCGAACTTTTGAAATGGGAAAACGCAACTGTAACAGTTTGCCACTCGAAAACTAAGGATCTGTATAAAATTGTAAGTAGGCAACAGTGTCTATACATACATTTATGCTTGATATTGTTCAAACGATGTTTCACAAAATATGGATGCTATTGAAGCATTGCCGTTTTTAAGTATATAGTCGAACGCAAATCAGACAGTAAACTCCAAACCTGGTTACCACCTGATCATCTTTAAAGCTATCAGTCAAATCAGAAGCAATAATTTAATTTGAGGAATATTTGAATAACACATTAACCAATGTAACATAGTGGAATTTGTCTAGCAACCTTGTGGTACGTCAACGTAACTAGTCACATTGCTAAACGTGGACACGTTTATTTATATGAAGTGTATGGTAAAGCACAGAAGATAATTTTATTTTGTTAACAAAGAATTTGGATGTTATTTTGAATTTTAATTTATTTTTCATGTGCTTTGCTATCTTTTAGGTCCATATATTACGGATATTCATTCGTAGTTCGCTCGAACTACTATTGTAAATAATCAATTCCTCCCACCGAGACACAGTTTTTTTTTGTATTGTTACAATCTTTAAAGATTGACCTAAAGAGCAATCTGTCACTGGAAATGTCTCGTGTCCCTCCAGATTATTTACAAATATACGTGTAGTATAATGTCATTTTAAATACAGCAATTTTTCTTTAAGACCTGTAATTCCGTTCACTAATGAAATGCATACAAAACATATAAATATGAATTGTATACAATACACATGCCCAAAGAAAATTTAGCAGTATACATTTTTTTTTTTAAATTTTTGCACTAATATGGGTATTTAATGATAAGATATAATCGAATGTGATACCCAAGTTTGCTATGAATGTTACAAATTTAATGTTCCATTCTCCCAATTGCAGTATAGCTTGTCATGATCAATGTTAATTTTACGTAAAAGAAAAGGATACGATAAAAAAAATTGTATTATACGAGGGGCGTTCAATATATTCTCGGTATCGATATGAAGGAAAATGCGAATTCAATTTAAATTATTTTTATTTTTATTTTTCAATATAATCTCCCCTAACATCAATGCATTTGTTACATCCTGAGATATGTTCTTTAAACCCTCAAAAAAATAAATTTCTTCTTTTCTGCAAAATACCCATTTATTGCCGACTTGAGTTCTTCATCATCCGAAAATCTTTTTCCACGAAGACATTTTTTCAAATCCGGAAACAGGAAATAATCACTAGGGACAAGGTCTGGACTATAGAGTGGGTGTGGGATTTCTTCGAAACCACAATCTCGCGCAGCAGCCTTGGAAACTTGCGCAGTGTGAACAGGAGCGTTGTCATCAAGAAGCAACACATCCGCTCCGAGTTTAACCCGTCTTTTCTTTTTAATTTCCTCCCGCAAATTATTCAAAGTGCTTCCGTAGGATGCGGCGTTGATAGTTTCACCTTTTTTTTGTACTCAATGAGAAAGATTCCCTTTTTGTCCCCAAAAAGCTGTGGCTATGAGCTTCCCAGCAGACGGAGTGACTTTAAACTTCTTCGGGGGATCTGTTCCTTTTTTTATGTCACTGCATGGACTCTTGTTTGCTTTCAGGGTCATAGTGGTGAACCCATGTTTCGTCTCCAGTAACAATTCCGAGTTCTCACTACACATCTCCAAAAGCTCTTTTCTGAGGCGCTGTGAGCTTTCGTGGCACCCACATTGCACTGACCTTTGAAAGGTGAAGAATGGTGTGATTGGTACCAGTTGAAAGCTTGGTGATCTCTGAACAAGTTTTTCAACTTCTTTGATGCTTTCTCCAGTACAAGCAGTAGCTGGGGCGCCGGAGCGGGGGTCACTCTCTCTGCCTCTCTTGAACTCACTTGACCACTTTTGCACAGTTGATAATGAAAGTGCGTAACAGTGCTAAACAGCCACCATCTCTTCATGAATACACTTATTCCTTGCTTGGTGAGAAATTTAATTACAGCGCGATGGTCAATTTTCACCATCATCGTCTCAGTTGCCATTATGATTCTTTATATGAAATTTTACATGAATGCACTAAAATAATAGTATTTCTTGATAAAATAATTTTTTGGCGCGACAGTCCACAGGGGGACCAGGGCCTAGCTTGCTCATCAACTACTCGTGTTGTGCGCGCTAATGTTCTCTCACGAGTAGAAGGGACCTTTCTTGATAAATAAGTAAATTTATATATACAACCACAGCTTCACCCAGAATATATTAAATGCCTCTCGTAAAAAAGTAAATAACAAATGTCGACTTTTGCACGTTTCGATATATACTCATTATAAATTCACGCTTGTGGAGTCAGGCTTGGTTTTTATTAGTTAACTCTACCTAGGTACAATATTTAAAACCACAAATAAGTTATTTATAATATAAAAATGTTCTTTAATTAAAGACAAAAACAGCAGATATATTAGTTGTTGCTGTCGGCCGGCCAAATATGGTACTGAGCGAGTGGGTTAAGCCCGGTGCAGTTGTTATAGACTGTGGCATAAATATTATTAATGGTGAGTTTTTATTTTTTAAAATTCATTTTAATTCTTATTTAGCAAAATTCCACAAAGCACATCTGTATTTTAAATCAACCAGTTTCAACACTCGTTGATTGTGTGTGTGATGCTCTCTTTAAATAAGCTCAGTAAAAAATTAATTACATAGTATATTTTGAAATAATGAAAGTGTGAAAAATGTTTTCATCCTGTTTTTGTTGAAGTTTCGGCATCCGTGTACATGACAATATAAACATTGTAATAACATAAAATAAAGTTCATAAAGTACACGATGAAAGAAAATTGTGATCCAGTGGTGGTCTCGGTTTTGCCTCTTTTGCCAGTACGAAAGTCTGGCAAAACTCAATCACGATCTCTTTCGAAGAGAATGTCGACCGCCGCAATGGGTGCATACATTCTCTATTTACCAGGGGCGGCCATCGTCATAACAAACTTCCTACTTGGAGGAAATATGCAAGTCCACATCAGCTAAAATTCACAAAAGTGCTGTTGCAGAAGAAATTGTCGCCGTGAGAAAAACAGCATGCTGATGCGTTTTTATGTGTTGTTTTTACATCTCCCTCTCCTTTTCTATTTCTCAATTTGTTTGTTCACTTTAAAGAAAAGAAAATACAAATTCCTTCCTTTTTATTTTTTTATCAGTTTTACCAATGCTTTAGTTGACTCCTATATAAAAAACAACGTTTTCCAAAGTAGTGAAACTTTTTTCATAGTTAAGCACTTTTGTATAATTTTATTTTTGCGTTATTAAATAATTAAATTTTTGCGAAGCATGACAATGCACCTTAATAATTGATTATGAATTTTTGAATTTATGTTCTAAGTATGTTTGTACAAAGTTTTATCATGGTTATAATTCTAATTATTGTGATTTACTTGTTAATTCTGGTATTGTTTAAGTTTTCAGTTTTCGGCATGTTCTTATGTTAATATAAGGAGTGTTCTAAACGCAATGTGTGAGGTTAAATGAGGGTTGTTTATTTTGCCATATAAATTTAGGAAGCATTTCTAAATATACCACACTTTTTCACATATTCAGCTGCTCTAATATTGACGTTCTCATGATCTTTGAAACCTGGCTTTCCAGTTGGAAATCTTCACAAAATGTTCAATTGCCTAGACTTACCCTATTCAGAAATGATCGCAGTGACCAAATTGGTGGTGGTGTTTGCATGTACGTTCGTAATTGTCTCAAGGCTAAATGTGTAAATCAGTTATTCTCTATGTAAAAGTTTATAATGGTACTGAAAAGCTTTTACTAGTGGTTGTTTATTCCTGCCCTCTCTTCCTCTATACCTTCGGCCCGTGCTGTGACTTGATCCGGTCACTTAAGGGTACTCGCAACCCCTTTTGCACGCGTCAATTATAAAAAAAAAAAAAAATAAGATTTAATTCAGAAAACATAACAGCGACAGTCCACAGGGGGACCACTGCTTATCTTGCTCATCAACTACTCGTTTTCTGCGCGCTACTGTTCTCTCACGAGTAGAAGGGACCTACAGTTTTTTGTCGACTCCGAACGGCAAAGTTTTGAGAAGCTTTTTTATACAGTCATTACTCTTTGAGTGTTGTCAGCAACTCGAAAGAGGTGATGCCGTGAAAAATTCGTGGTGTTCAGCCGGGAAACGAACCCGGACCTTCGGTGTCTAAGTGTCGCACTCTACCCACTACGCCACGGCGACCAAGAAAATATATATGATACTACTTAAAAGAGAAATTCAGAATAAGTTGATGTTGTTGACGTTCGTCCATCAGAAACGCAGGTTTCAGAACATTCGGTTTCCCCTATGGCACAATCTTCACAATTCATCACACGTATTTTTTAAGTTTCGTCTTGATGGTGACATCACGAACCTTGCCATCGCTGCCTTGATGAATCTTAATGACGCGCCCAAGTAGCCATTTAGATGGAGGCAAGTTGGGTTCCTTTAGGAGCACGATATTATCTAACTTAAGATCTGGCTGAATACCTTGCCACTTCGGGCGTTGTCGCAGTGACGACAAGTATTGCTTATTCTTCCAGAACCCTTGCATGAGAACCTGTAAACAATGCCGATTGGATTTAGTTGAATTAGTATATTCTATTTCAGGTGCGGGAACTGTTGTATACGGTTGACCGATTATAAAGTGAGCAGGTGTCAACGCATTGGGTTCACTATCGCACGTCGGCCACATAGGCCGAGAATTCAGGAATGCCTCAATTTTGGTTAAAAGTGTATAAAGAACCTTGTATGTTAGTATGTGGTTAAAATAACTCGTTTAAGATGGGTCTTAACAGATTTAACACCTGCCTCCCATAGTTCGCCAAAGTGTGGTGCGGATGGGGGTATAAATCTCCATGCGAGCTTAAACGCTGAAAGATGATCTGCAAATATGTTCTGATTTTGTTGATTCAGAACAACATTTTATTAAGTGACTACTTTGCTCCATGAAAATTGGTGCCACTATCGCTCCAACTGTTGGTTTACCGCGACTAGTTCGTTGAAAGATCACTGACTAATCTTAAATGAATGCCCTTTGTTGCAAAGCATACGAACAGTGCTATATAGCCTTTACTGAATGTAGGATTTCCTCCTCGCCGTAACCAAAGTGTTAAAGGACTGGCGTAATCACACCCGACAATACTAAACGGTCGCGAATATCGAATATGTTCTCTTGTTAAGCGAATACAAATAACACGTTTATTCACCACATTTCAATTCACCAAAGATTTCTGCATCCTTATATATAAATTTACTTTTTATCGGTAATACACACTGACTTTGAAGAAGGCTTATTTCAAATAAAAGCAACTGGTTTTGAGCAAATTTTATAAGAAGGTTTTTAGAATTCAGAATCTCTTCTGTTGTTAGATGGTTATGCTTGTGAATACTTTAAAGACGAATGTTTGAAAAGAATCGTAGAATGTATGCCACAACACGAACCGTTCTCCACCAATTGGATGACTTAAGAAAAATGTTTTCGAATGTATTATTTGATGATGTGTTAGAGAGTAATACTTGCGCCTTTGCTATAATTCTTCGCTCTAATACTGGAACAGAAACTCCATTAATGAAAGGTTCAGACACTGGCCATTTTTCCCCTTCCTTCCAAAGCTACGACGGACCTTTCCACCAGATCTCATCTGTTTATAAGAGAGAACGGAGTATTCCATGCGTGGCGATATCAGCACGATTATTAGATGATCGAACGTCCAATGTTACCAGGTAATAGATGTCAGGATTTGAGAAGTCCGATTTGCTATAATGACAGACCTTTTCATGGGTGAACAATCGAAGAATCTGTCCACGCAAAAGCTTAAATTTCTTTTTCCTGAAAACAAGTTTAAAGCTTATTATTTAGTTTAATTAGATGAATAACTCCGCTCAAGACGAGGTATGGATAACCCCTTCGACCTTAGTTTTCGCTGCCACGAAAGAGACATTAATAAATCCGTCAGTACTCACACTATGACAGTCTACAGCTGAAAAATACGCATCAAGTGATGCATCACAGCTTAAGGGTATGTTTTTTATTTAATCAAGAGCTAGTTGGTATAAAGTTCGAACTGCTAGAAAAGGTGCTGAAGTTGTGTTATATGTTACAGTCAAAGTCAAGATAAATCGGTATGCTTTGATAATCGGTATGCTCCTTAGTTATGCTTATTTGTAGAAATATCTTCTCTATATCTCCAGTATACAAATGAAAGTAAAACCGTGTGCAAATATAGAAAAGTTATCGTTGATAATTTTTATCTGCTAGAAGTGCTTCATTAAGCGATTGACTATTCGGTCGTTTCGCAGAGCCTTCGAAAACTACCCTCACTGTGGTAGCGTTGCTGCCTTACTTTAATACAGCATGGTGGGGTAAGTAATAACATGAACTTGAGTATGAAGTAAATTCACTGGGAGGTATCTCTTTCATGTGTACTAATGCTTCGTACTCATCCATAAATTTAATATATTCGTCTCGCAAAAACTTAATTGATTCTAATCTTCGTTCTATGTAATTGAAGCGTTTTATTGCAGTATCAAGGTTATTACTAAAATTCTTCTTCTTCATATGGCGCTACAATCCGGGGTGGACCTGGGCCTCAACCAACATGCCTCTCCAGCTAGTACGGTCTTTCGCTAGCTGCCTCCACTTGCGCACTCCAAGTTCGTTGAGGTCCTTCTCCACTTGTGCACCACCTTAGCCTAGGCCGTCCTCTGATGCGTTGTCCCAATGGCACGGATTCAAAGACTTTTCGGGCCGGAGCAGTGGTGTCTACGCTTTACATGGCCTAGCCATCTTAAGCGTTGTATCCGAAGACGCTTGACCATGCGCATGTCGCTGTTCAGCCCATAGAGCTCTTCATTATATCTCAGGCGTCTTGTTTGGCTGCATGCGTTTTTTTTTTTTTTATAATTGACGCGTGCAAACGGGGTTGCGAGTACCCTTAAGTGACCGGATCAAGTCACAGCACGGGCCGAAGGTATAGAGGAAGAGAGGGAGAGGAGGTACCGATGCACATTGGTTTTAAATGCCTGTGGATTGTAATGAGGAGGAAAAATCGAGCTGGGAAGAGCATTCCAGATTCGTGTAGTGCGGCTAAAGAACGAGTCTCTGAATTTGACTGTACGTCCGAAAGAGGGCTTGAGGGTGAATTGGTGGGCATTCCTAGCGAGGCGTGTATTGCGGGCGAATTCTTGAAGGGGAGGAATGCAACTGGCTAATTCATCTGAGCATTTCTTGTTAAAATAGCGATAAAAGAGTGACAACGACGCGACATTACGTCGGTGTTCTAACGAGTCAATCGACTTCGCAATATTACTGTCACCTATAAGTTTTATCGCTCGCTTTTGAATTCTATCCAGCAGGTGCAGGGAGGTCTTAGGAGCACCTGACCAAATAGGAGCGTTATACTCAAGTTTTGGGCGTATGTAGGCCTTGTATATTGTAGCCAGATCAGAAGGGGTGAAGTACTTCTTGCATCGTTTAAGGAAGCCTAGACATTTCGCAGCATTTTTGGCGACCTCAAATATGTGATCGTTCCAACTAATTGTTGGGTTGATACACATACCGAGGATGGAAAGTCTTTCGGTTTCAACAACACAAGTGCCGTCCATGGATAACGGCTGATTATTTTGTAATCGCTTTAACGACAGTAGACAGCACTGTGTTTTGGAAGCATTAAATTCCACTCTATTCTTATTTCCCCAATCGATTATGCTGTCAAGGTCGGAATTTAATGTGCTTAACATACGCTGCCGTTCCGAGTCTAAGGCCGAAGTGGAGGGACGTGAGCCAAGGAACGAATATGAAAAGCTGAGGGTACTGTCATCAGCGAAGGAATGAATGGGATTAGAAGTAGCAGACAAGATATCATTTATCAAAATGAGAAAGAGTGTCGGAGACAAAACAGAGCCCTGGGGAACACCAGCATTAATATGGTGAATATCAGACTTGAATCCATCCAAAACGACTTGTATTGAACGATTCGAAAGGTAATTTCTAATCCATTTAAGAAGAGACTCGTCGATCCCAAAAGCACGCATTTTCGACAAGAGAGCCTGGTGCCAGACCCTGTCAAATGCCTTTGAAATATCAAGCGCAACAATCTTGCTTTCTCCTACTTTGTGCAAAGATTGGTTCCACATTTCAGTGAGATATGCCATCAGATCACCAGTGGAACGGTTGCTTCGGAAGCCGTACTGCCGGTCATTAAGAAGCTTCCGGGACTCAAGATATTTCATAAGCTGACTGTTGATCAGTGTTTCCATGACCTTGGAGAGAAGGGACGTTAGTGCTATGGGTCGGTAGGAGGTGGGTGACGTACATTCGCCCTTTTTAGGGACGGGCTGGACAAATGCAGTTTTCCACTTACTCGGAAAGAGCCCTGAAGAGTAGGACAGATGGAAAAGCTTACGCAGTGGTTTTGCCAGCGTAGAAGAACACCTCTTCAAAAGAACAGGGGGTATACCATCCGGGCCAGCGGATTTGTGTATGTTTAGATCTTTAAGTACTCTTGCTACTTTACGAGTTCGAAAGTGGATTTGCCCCATGGAGAAATTTACGCTCTCAAGTACAGGCGGGGACAAAGTGCTATCTGGCAGCGTTGAGCTAGCTGCAAAGTATGCAGCAAGCACATTAGCTTTGTCCAAAGAGCTGACAGCTGGAATGTCATTGCAAATGAGCGTTGGGATCGAAGACGAGGCTGAATTCCTTATGTTTTTTACGAAAGACCAAAAGGTTCTGCTACCCTTGGGGCATTGTAGAACTTTTTGCCTCAACTTTTGGTCAAAGGAGAATTTAACACGTCTTATTAATGCATTACAGTCATTACGGGTCCGTTTGAACTTTTTCCGGGCTTCCTCAGAAGGGTTGGCTTTATAATCCCGGAAACTCAACTCTCTCATCCTGATAGCCTCTTTGCAGCCTGCACTCATCGTCAAACCATGGATTTCTTCTGGGTGGTGACGTGAAACCCAGCACATCAGTGGCAGCTTCTTGACAACATTTCCAGTCTTCTTTTATGGCTAGTGCAGGCATGAGCGTGTTTCAGGAAGAGTCGGTCTGCAAAGTTCCAACAGCGATCAGTTGCGATTGTACCTTTCCGACGTCAAACCGTGTTGGCCTGTCTCGACTCCGCTGATCTCTCGACATCCGGGTTCTTACTTTGGCTACAACAAGGAAAGGATCCAAGTCGATGTTGGCACCTCGGAAGGTTCGGACATCGAGAATACTGTTTAGGTGTTGGAACCTCGTGCTAGCCACAGAGAGGTTCCGCCCCGAGGCGAAGTCTAACAGTCTGGGACCGCTTCCGGATGTGTTGTCGTGCAGGCTGTGTTTTTTGATGACTCCAGCAAAGATGTCCTCCCTTTCCAGCTGAGCGTTGAAACTTCCTTCGACGGTCGTGCGGGTGTAGTTGGGACACCGATCGTATGTTCTTTCTAGGAGATCATAGAAATCTTCCTTGCTTTTGTCATCCTCTGTCGGGGCGTGTGCGTAAATTAGGCTGATGGTCCCGAATTTAGCCGTGATGTGGATTGTCCTGTCGCTGATGGAGTCGTAGGTCAAGAGTTTTTGCTTAAGTCTGCCTCGAACAACAAATCCGCATTTGAATAAGGGCTGTCTTCAATCGCTGTAGTATACGTCGCAGGTTTTCTTCGTTTTCATGCTGGGTCCATCCCATCGCGCTTCCTGGATCGTTGTAAAGTCTGCCTTGCAACAGTCATAGGCCTCCGCAAGTTATTTGGCTGCACGTGGCCTCCTAAGGGACCTCATATTCCATGTGCAAAACCGAAAATCGTTGTCATTTAAACGTTTGCATGGGTCGTCAACAGTTGATCCTTCATTATCTGAGGCATGTTGTTCTCTCTGAACTAACGATTTTTACGTGGTGAGGATGTAACCCTCACGTCACGTAATGATATCAGTTTACCATAGATACAACGTAGCGTTAAACTTCTACGAAATCTTGAGTAAACAGGGAAAACAGTTTTACTGGTACAATACCATTCCTGTTACCAGCTGATGTTGATCCGACGCGACTAATGAGGCTCAACAACAGTTTACTTTAAAAAAAAATTAACCCTATCGTGCGAACGGAAGTTCAGCAGACGCTGATAAAGCATTTTCCCGAAATCACCTATGCAATTACAATTGAGATGTGTGGGTGGGTTGATGACGGTGCACTCTTGATCACAATGCACTCGGCTATTGATATCGTTATTAGATGTTGTTGCTTTAGGGAGCGGGTGCTTCTTGTACCCCAATATCTGAATCGAGTTTACTGTCGATCTTGATGAGCTGGGCACATGCGAAACATTCAATTCGGCCTTAAAATGGTTTCTGCATACAAATATTAATATGAGCACAACTGTTGAGATTATTAAGATTGATAGTATATAGACATCTTGGAGTGTGCTGTCCCATGGTTATGCTTCACATTTTTCCTGTTGTTGTAAATCATTAAATTTCTTTATATTAATTTTTTCAACCGTGAAATTAGCTTAAATATTAGTAAAGCTTGTGGGATAGATATAAAGTTTGTCCCACTAGGTATAGGGTTGATGTCTGTAGGCTATGTTGTTGATATAGACTTCACAGTTCTGGTAGGTTATAAGTACCGAGCCTTCGATTGTTTGTTTGAAGTTACAGGTGGAGTTGGCGACGGTGTGGGGTACATTTATTAAGAGAATTTGGTTGTTTTCTGGTTGAGTAATTGAATTGAATTCGCCGACATCTTCCATTTGGCAAGTTGCAGGTTCATTCTTGAGAATTTTTCCGATGCATGTTGATTGTTGTGATATTTCTTGATGGATCCACTTCTTGCAGATGAATAATTTCTCTACTCTCAGGAACATTCATGTATGTTCAAAATATTGTATGGAATTTTCACTAACAGCTGAATATGGTTTTACAATAATTTGATTAGTTTTGTTTATTGGTATTGGGATTGTGTGGAAGAATCATATACATGTTTGTTAAATTTTATTTCTAATGTATTGCTAAGTAGCTTTTGTATGAGGTTCATTCGGGTTCAATTTTTTTTTTTTTTTAAGTTATAAATTTTACATTAAGTACACTATTGCACAATTTACAGAGATTTGGTTATCCTGAACCTTACTACTGACAATGTACATGTTTATTGGTAAGTTAAATGTGTTAATATATAATCATTGCAGAGGAAAAGCTATTAATAAAAACCTCTTTTAAACAACAAGAAAAAAAAAGAAATTCCAAACATTGAAACGTCACAAAGTAAAGGGAGGGAGTGATGGTATTTCTTGTTTTCAGGGAAATCGATTATTTTCTTAGATAGATAGATAGATAGATAGTAATTTATTAGTTTAACAATAAACTCTTACAAATACAATTTCATTCTTAATAAAATCTTAAAACATGTTGAACAATTTGCTTTTTAAATCGAATAATGTTGGTTTGATTTTTGATATCAGTATTTAAGTTATTGAACCATTGCGCTCCTTTGTATAAAACATTATTTTGTGTTCTATCTCTCCTATATAGGGGTAACCGGAAATTTCCTACATTTCTTAAGTTATAATAGTTTCCTACATATTGCAAATTTCGTTGTAAATATACAGAAAATACTCCATTTTTTTAATTTAAAAATAAAAATTAGTACATTCATTTTCAGTCTTTGTTCGATATTCAACCATTTCAACTCGTTTAGCATATCAACAATATGAGATCTTGATCCATATTTAAATGCCCCATTGCCCTATTTTGTAAAGTTTGAAGACTGTTAATTTTATTAACATTACATAAAAATAAAATAGGAGAGCAATAGTCAATATGTGGTAGTATAATAGAATTGTTAATATTAATTGCACAGTCTTTTGAAATCTTTTTTCTTATTCTAAATAGGAAGTTTATTTTCTTTGATATTTTTCCACAAATGTAGTCAGCATGCTCGTTAAAAGAAAGTTTATTGTCTACAATTATTCCTAGATATTTAATTTGGCTTACACACTCGATAGTATTATTATTTATTTCGACATTTATATTATCACAATTTTAACCAATGCACATACATTTAGTTTTTGAGACATTTAACATTAATCTATTTCTGCATAACCATATATACAAGTTTTCAGCATCAACATTTAATTTCGTTTCATAAGTATTTACATTCTCTCCAACAATATATATTATCGTATCATCGGCAATTAATGAAACATTTGAAAACTTAGGACAATCCTCTAAATCATTCACATATAATACAAATTATATCACTCCTAATATTGTTCCTTGCGGCACACCCAGGTTAACCTCTTTAGGCGTTGAAAATTCTCCTCCTAACTTTACTCGTTGTGTTCTTAAGGATAAAAATGACTCAAACCATCTAAGTTCTTTGTCCCTCACACCATACCTATGTAATTTATATAACATTATAGATCTGTCTACTGTTTCAAATGCTCTTTTTAAATCAAGAAACAGCGCTAGTACCAATTTTCCTGAATCTAGTTCTCTCTTCCATTCATTAAGGACCCAAGCTAAAGCTGTCTCCGTTGAATGGCCTTTCCGGAAACCCGATTGTTTTTCAGAAAGCGTTCCAGATTGTATTAAAAAATGTTCCAGTTGTATGCGTACCACCGTCTCGAGAATTTTTTCATATAGGGGCATCATGTTAATTGGTTGGATTTGCTCTGGTTTTATTGTGTTATTTACTTTTGCCACCGGGATTATAATTGATACCTTCCATGAATTTGGAAAGATGCCTACGGTTAAGGAATAATTTATTATTTTAACTAGCACTGGCAAAATATCATCCTTGCAATCCAAAATCATGCTTGTATTTAGTCCATTTGAATCTTTTTTATTTTTCATATGTTTTATTATTTGCTCTAGTTCTAAAGTATCTATAGTTTTAAAATTAAAAACGCGCACTGAGTCTCTAGTATTATCACTATATTGGGTTATTGGTATGCTCTTGTTTATTTCCACGACACTATCAACAAAGAATGTATTTAAACTATCTGCAATTTCAGATGTGTTAGTTAATTTAACATTGTCTATTTCGATTTCACACACTGGTGACTGCACTTTTGACAGAACATATTTCTTAATGACTGCCCACATAGCTTTTTGGTTACCGACTTTTCCTTTGATTTTGTTCTCAATGTAATTGTTTTTACTTTTTGTACAAAGGTTTTATATTTATTTCGTACAGATTTGTATCTTATCCAACTTTCCGGTGTATTTAAAATAGAACATGTTTTTTTCATTTTGATTTTTTCCTGCTTAAGTTGACTTAGCTCAGTGTTAAACGACTCTACGTAATATTTTTTGGTTTTAAGAGATTTAGTTAACATTTGTATACATTGTTCAATCAAATTTTTCTTAACTGTATAGTAAATAAAAAAATATATATGTATGTGTGTGATAGAAAATAAATAACACAATATAACGAATAAATAAAAGAAAAAAAACAAAAAAAGAACATATATATATGTATATATATATAATAAAAAAAACAGATATACTAAAATAAATACTAATAATAATAATAATAAATACTAATAATAATAATACTTATAATAATAATAAATACTAAAATAAATAATCTTAAATATACGAATATGTAAATAAATAACAAAAATTATACATAAATAAATATTTTAGATAAATAAAGAAATAAATAAATAATATAAATAAATAAGTAAAAATTAATAGATATATAAATAAATATAAAAAATAAATAAATAAATATATGGGTAAATAGTAATAATGGTGTATAAATAAGTAACTATAGGAGAAAAAAAATAAATTAAATAATTTCATACGTATGCGAAAGTAACTAGTAAGCTTTATATTTCATGTATTAAACTTGTAATCAAGTGATTGTCAGATTGATTGCAAGACCATCTATATCTATAAAATAACTTATTCAGTCTAATAGAAATCTTTTCTATATTTGAAATTTGATGTAGCTCATCTGTTGAAAAATGCCATGGCAAGTTAAGCATCATTTTAAGTAGTTTATTCTACAAAATTTGAAGTTTGCTTATGTGTGTTTTGGCGCATTTTCCCCATACTGGGGAACCATAAAACATAATGGGTTGAAATATTGTTTTAAAAATAACAAGCTTGTTTGCCTTACTCAATTTTGATTTATAAACGGATATAGAATCCGTATTGCTATGTTAGTTTTTTTTATTATTTCCTGTACATGCAGATTAAAGGTTAGTGTTTTATCAAGATGTACTCCAAGATAATTGGCACTTGACTTCCAATCTGTTTCAAAGTTATTTATGGTTATTCTGTCGCTAGGTAAGAAGCAGGCTTTTCTTTTTCGGGTAAAAAAGATCGTCTGGGTCTTTGAAGCATTTAATTTTATTTTCCACTTATTGAGATATGTTTCAACATCATATGCAGCAGATTGCAATTTGGTTACGATGTTACAACCAAACGTATCTGATGCAAAAATGCATGTGTCGTCTGCGAAAATTGCAACTTCATAACTATTTGATAGTGGAAAGTCGTGAGTAAAGGTGTTATACAATATTGGACCAAGTACAGAACCTTGAGGTACACCTGCCTCAATTGTAAAAGTTTCGGATAGACAATTATTAATCGAAACCATAAAGGAACGATTTGTTAAGAACGACTGGACAATTTTGATATGGTAAATTGGGAAATTTAAGTGTAGAAGTTTGTATAATAAACCATTGTGCCATACTGTATCAAAGGCCTTTTCTACGTCTAGAAGTATAAAACCCGTACTTGTTGTTTGTAATGCGATTTATTTGATGAACTGCAGAGTGATGTGCTCTAAAACCAAATTGCTGTGGAGGAATTATGTTGAGTGTGACTAGGTGATTGACTATTTTCGTTTTAATAATTCTTTCAAAGCATTTGCTTATTGAACTTAGTAAGCTTATAGGCCGGTAACTATTACACTGGCATGGGTCTTTCCCATGTTTTGGAACGGGTATAATTTTAGATATCTTCCATTTTTGCGGAATGTAACCAATTTTTATGCAGCTGTTGAAGATTTCTTTCAAGAATTTTATACCAAGTGGTGGAAAGTTTTTGAGAAATATATTTTTGATTCCGTCGAGTCCGGGAGATTTTGAATTCTTTAAGTTGGCTATGACAGCTTTTACTTCTTCGGTTGATACAAGATCGCCTTCTTCAATAGTTAACACCTGATTCTTTAGACTAAGTATGGCCTGTTGGACTAAACTTTCCTCGCTGCTAATTATGTCACTTCCAATTAAATGGTTTCTATAAAAGGTATTAGCTAGGGCATTTGACTTTTCAGCATTGGAGACTAGAATCGAGTTTTTGTCCTTCAATGGTGGAATGTTATGATTTTTGCGTTTTACAACCTTTACAATATTCCAAAAGGGTTTGCTACGCTTATCTAATTCTTATAGTTTCCTGTTCCAACTTTGGTTTCTCATAACCAAAATTTGTTCTTTTATAGTTTTTGACAGCTTTTTTACTAAGTACTTAAAAGAATTGTCCTTGGTTCTTACCCATCTCCATCTAGCAAAGTTTCTAATTTTAATTAATTCTAATATATGACGTGGAAGCGTATTTGAACTGTTCCATTGAATTACTTTTTTGGGTACCGATTTATCGATACAGTCCAATAACGCGTCAGCAAAATATCTCACTACCCTATCAATATGAATCGGTTCTATTTCTTTTGGAAACATTTCTTGCCAGTTATTTAATTTACAGTTCATTTTGCACTGGAATAAGTTCCAATTTGCATCTTGATAACAAAATGCCGTGTTCGACAAATTTTTAGGCAACAAAACAGTACTACATTTGACTGGAAGATGGTCTGAACTTTATTGCATATTAGTAAGAAATAAATCTAAAATTTACTGATTTGCTCTTTGATTTGATGGGATATATGTTGGGTGGGGAGGATACAATATGTGGAAAGCGTGACTGGAATGCAAACGATCAAGCACATGCCCCCCAAGAATTTGCTCTTAAGCAGCCCCAATTCCTATGTCTACAATTGAGATCACCTCCTAATAAAAAAATGTCGTTCAATTTTAATAGTTCCCGTAAGTCATGACACAAACAATTTTTAGCTTACGCCCGTTTCTAAAGGGTATTTCGATTCCTATGTTCTCAATTAATTTAGTTTTAATAATTGGAAGGACCTTATGCATTATTCTTCTTCTTACTACAACGACAACACCACCTCCCCTTCTATCAGTACGATCTAAACGATACACCTTATATTCACTATTTGACAATTTTTTAACATTTATATCTAGATAAGTTTCAGTTACAAGTCCTACACCAATATTGTGAGAGCTTAAGAAAGCAAAAAATTCTACTACCTTATTGCGAATGCTTCTAGCATTCCAACATATAATATTTAGTCCTATATTCATATTTATTTATCTTGATACTATCTTATCTTAATACTTAATAGCTAATTGTGCAATAGCGTTGAATTGCTCCGCTTTTGAAGTACAATTACCAAGTGTAGTTATCATTTCAGCAGTTAGGGCGTTAATTTCCTCAATGGTGAAAAGCTCACTGGAAGCTTTCGGTCCTACATTAGGGATGTTGTTGTTGTTTTTGCTTGTCCATGCATTGGAGTGCAAATTTGGTTGTGGAAATGATTGAATTCCACTCTTGCGGCGAACTGTAAGAGCGGGAAAGTCGTTGACATTTGATGTGAACCCTTGTTGTTGTTTGTAGCTTTTTTGCAAACTGTTCCTGGGCAGCTGATCGATATTTTTATTAGAGAGTCGAGCTCTAATATCAATAAATGATTTGCGGCTTTCGCATGATAGATCGTTTGATCTATGCGTTTTATTGCAATTTGCACATTTAATATTGGCGGATTTGCATTCGTTTGTGTGATGATTTTCCGCACAAATCCCGCAAAGTGTTTTTACGTGGCAGTTCTTTTCGCCATGGCCAAACATTTGGTAGTTGTGACACTGTGTTATTTTGTTGCGTTGTCTTCGAGCGAAGTCCCACTTGACTTGTGTTTTAAATATTGAACGAACGTTTTTTTAAAAACATTCAATTTAGTTGAACCACACTCTAAGAAAATTATGTAGAACACATCATTGTAAGCACCATAGTTTTTCTTAATCATTTTAACATTTTGCACTTTTAGGCCTAGTGTTGTGAGTTAATTTTTTAATGTTTCAGTGGGCATTTCATCAAGCCCGTACAACACGACTTTGAGTGACCTTGCAGATGGAAAGTCATGCGAAAAGAATTGTCAATTTTTTTGCCTAAGAACTGAACAAATTACACGATGGCTTTCAATATTTTCGCAATTTATTTTAATTCCAATTGATATTTTTTTAATGCAATAATGCGAAATATTCTCATCGCGAAAAAGTGAATGTACTTCACCACCGGATTTTCGTAAAACACATATCGATGGGATTTTGTCTTTTTTTTTGAGTTTGTTTTAGATTGAATCACATCACAATCACTTTCATTATCTAAATCGGATATATTGTCGAGAGGGGCAAATGAGTTTTCTCTAGAGTTCTCACGTCTAGAGCTCATTTTGACACTTTTAATATTTGAAGACAAATTATTGTCTTCAAAACTAAGAAACCGATTTCTTTTTAGAATTTTGTTTTTGTTTTTTCTTATAGTACCGTACTGAGAAAAACGTCGTGAGAGTTTGATGCACCGATGCACACTGTTTCGGGTTCAATATAGTTTTTGGAATGACATTAGCTTTGGCAAGGATTATTGCTTCTGAAAAATCTCGAATGTAATTAGTAAGGAGGTCTATGTTGAAACTGATTTGATTTAAGCGCTAAGCATGAACAAATAGATACAATAATAGATATTGTAATCTGCCAGATATTCTTGTATGAGGTTTTGTTGATAGTTTGTGTGATCGGCAATATTTTTGAACTATTGAATCATATCTGAGTTAAGTCTTGATTTAGAAAAAAATTTACTGATTAATTGTTTTTGAGTGTTCTTTATTGATTCTTTCTGCGTCGTAAGCGTCCATGTTTCCCGTTATCAGTTTTAATGTTCTTCCTAGTCCTAGTCAATAAGTCCTCTTTTCTGTCTTTGTCTTTGTTTTGGTAGTAACAGATTTATTTTGGATATTCATTTCTGAAGTTTGAATTTTATAATGTTTAAAATGGGATGAAGATTCTTAAAAATGTTAAAACTGGGAAGGGATTCTTGAATCTGATTTCGTCAGGTCACGTATGTCTAGTTTTTGTGCCAATGTTAATAATAAACTTAAGGTGAAAAATTACGATTATATTTATGTGTATTTGCGTTTTTTTTTTTAATTTATGAAATTTTCTATCGTTCGCACTTAATAGTGTTCCTTTTTTGTTTTCTTTGATTACATGTCTAATAAATCTTGGAGTGAGCTTATTTTTCCTACACTCTTATCTATATATAATATTATCTGTGTTTCTATTCTAAGGTTCTTTTCTACTATTGTTAGGTTTGTCTACATTTTTACTAGCTGCTGGTTCCAGTCTATCTTTTATCTTAGTGAAACAAATCTTGTTAAAATTAAGTTAGTTCTTTTAAATACTCGTGTTCATTAGTATGTGTAACAGAATTATTAAACTTATAGGATCGTCCATAAACAATTTTGAAGGGTGTAAATTTAGTAGCGGAATGGATAGGTATAGGTAAATAATGTTTCAGAAAATATGTCATCGTGATCTATATCGGTTCTGTTTTCTTTAAAAGTTTTGTAAATTATTCGGTAAATATCCGTTAAGGTTGAGTGTAATCGTTTACCTGGTGAATTGCTACTCGTATGTTGGAACGAAGGGACATGAAGGTCGATCTAATATCATCCACAAAAGTTTTTACAAATGTGAGATGAGAATTTTGATTCTTTGTCAACTACAATTTTTGCTGGAATACCGTGTGAGCTTATAAAGTTCTTGAATACTTATAAAATGCGTCGTTTGTTTAACTTCCAATATCGTCTATAATTATTCAAATTAACTTAAAAATATCAAAAATGGTAGATAATTGTGGAGAGTGCAATCCTAGCATTTTGTAGGCCGATTTCATTAGCTGCGGTGGATTCTGCTGCAGAAAATTTCACTTTAAATGTAGGGAATTACCCGCAACAGTGTGTGCTATAAGTGCAAAATCTGCAACAATGTGCCATTTTTGTGCTTAATAAGTAAGCTCACTTCATTAACGAATGAACTGAGCTTAATTAAATCGGATATTCGCGAATTGAAAAGTAATTCTTCACCGAACACGAAAACCAACGGATGTAGGCAATGATGTGTCAGCCTCCGAACTTGTCGCGGATCGTATCAAAGAAATACATGCCGCTGGTTTCGGTGTTGACACCACAGAGAGTATGGTGAAAAGTCATATTTCAACGAAATTGAACATTTCCGAACGCGAAATTACTTGTATTAAATTGGTTAGCTCAACCGCGGACTTAACTAAATTAAGATTTGTCAATTTTAACATATCAGTACAAGAAAGTGCTTACGTGCCCGGATTAGGTCCATCGAACTGGCCATCAGGAATTAGAATTAAGGATTTCATTAAAAAAACGGAGTTGCATTGCCCGCCACAGCGAAAATATAAACAATGATCAGCTGGGAGGGAAATGCACCTCCGTCGAAACCATGTATCTGTATTATCAGAATATTGGTGGAATGAGAACGAAAATAAAAGATGTTTATATTTCGCTCTCGGAACACCAATATGATGTTGTTGTTTTAACAGAGACATGGTTGTACCCAGACATTTGCTCTGCTGAGATTTTGGACGCGTCTTATGTAGTTTACCGGAATGATCGATGCAAATCGATTAAGGAGACGGGTGGGGGAGTCAACATAGCTGTCTCATCTCGCCTTCTCAGCCGACAAATTGCGTTGATGCACTCGTCAACTGATGTGGAGCAATTGTGTGTGTGCGTAGATTTTGTTACAGACGTCCGTTATCAAATGTTTATTCCTGTCTCCTATGTTCCACCAAAAAGTGTTGCCAATGTGTATCAAAAACACATTGATAACATTAGTTGTGTCATTACTCGTCTTGAAGCCTCCCAAATACCGTGCGTACTAGGAGACTTCAATATTGGTGATGTTACTTGGAGGAATATGGATGGTGATGAGAATTTATTCCCATTCAATGTTACTCATGAATGGGAGCATTTGCTAATCGATGTCATTGGGATTATTTCAAGTAAATAATATTAAAAATAGTTTGAATAGAATATTACATTTAATATTTTTTAATAACGACATTAACTTTACATTAGCGGAAGCATTGGATCTTATTGATTCAAATAAAATACATCACAAAGCGTTGCTGTTGGAATTCGAATTCTTTAACTACGGTAGTGACAATAATAGTAATATTGCCAATTTAAGTTTCAATTTTCGTAAAACCAACTTCGTTGCTCTGATGGATTATTTAAAAAATGTCAACTGGGATGCCATCTTAAATTCTCCAGATTTGACAGGTAATTATGATATGTTTATGAATAAGTTGAATTCTGGTATGGAGGAAAACGCGTCGGAATTATCGGTTCAAAACTCCATGGGTAAATAAACAGTTGGTTAATTCAAGAAACGTCAAAGGGAAAGCATATTCTATCTTTGTTTCAAACAAATCGACATCAAACCGTGAAAGATTTTTGAGACTTAGGAAAGAGTATGAGTTCTTGAATAGGCAATATATCGTGTCCGTAGAATCTTCGGTAAAGAGCGATAGTTCAGCATTTTGGAAGTACGTTAATTCAAAGAGGAATTTTTTAGGCTTGCCTAAATCAATGGAACTTGGAAACGTAATTTCAAATGACTTAAATGGAACTTGTGATTTATTTGCCGACTTTTTTTGAGTTGGTTTATAATGAAACTAAGGATCATTTAACGAGAAACTATTACTCAAATATACCTAAAGTTCTGGACATAGGTAAGCTGCAACTATCGAATGACGATCTAATTAACGAATTGAAAAATCTTAAAGTTAATTACAGCCCAGGCTTTTAAAAAATTGTTGGAGTTTATTGTATCGACCTCTTAGAATTAAATTTAATCAATCGCTAAAAAAAAAGGGTGAATTCCTAGATGAATGGAAGTATTTGGAAGTATTCCTATTTAACACCAATTTATTAAAGCGGGTTGAAACAAAAAGTAGGAAATTATCGGCCTATATCAAATCATTCTTCCATTCCAAAATTGTTTGAAAGCCTCGTAAAAGAAACAATGTATTTTCTAGTAAAAGAGCTTATTTCAAATAGACTTCATGCGAGGTAGGTCATATTCTGCTAACTTATCTTTATTTACAAATTATTTTTTTACAAATTTAGAACATTGCCTACAAGTTGATGTACTTTTTACTGACTTTTCGAAAGCCTTTGCATCACACTTTGCTTTTAAACAAACTTAAATCCATGGGAATTCATTCAGCAATGCTAGAATGGTTTTCCAATTATTTAACGGGAAGGAAACAAATGGTTAAGGTCTATAGTCATATTTTTCTCGTAATAAAGGTAACATCGGGCGTGCCACAGGGTAGCCACTTGATCCCATTATTATTTCTTTTATTTATAAATGATATTCACGAAATATTTAAATTCTGCGAAATTCTAACATTCGCGGATGGCTTTAAATTATCTTTGTCGATTAACAGTATAGCCGATTGCATAAAGTTTCAGTCGGATATACATAACCTAACGGAATGGTGTAAACATGATGCTCTAGATCTAAACACTTCAAAATGTAAAATTTCTACGGCACATAGAATAACATCTCCAATTGTTTATGATTATTTTATCAACAATCATAAACTTGATCGCCTAGAAGAAGTTAAAGACCTTGCAGTAATATTCGACCCCAAGTTGGATTTCTCACTACATTATGATTACACCATTGCGAAGTCTAAATCTATGTTAGGATTTTTAAAAAGAAATAGTAAAGACCGCGACATATCCTGTTTAAAGACCATCTTTGTTTCGTTAGTATTTGGAATATGCATCCATTGTCTAAGACTAACCTTATGATAATCAACAACTAAGACTCGAACGAGTTCAAAAGAATTTCACGAGATATGCTTTCCGAAAGTTGTATTCCTTTGAAGATCTTCCTAATAATGATGAAAGATGCAGAACAATTGGCTTGCAAACCTTAAGTTTCAGGCGTAAGGCAACGTCAGCCATGTTTAATCGTGATATTATTAAATATCAGTTAAATTCACCAGAATTACTTTTTCTCATAAATATATATGCTCCCCAAAGATCTATACTTTTTCTCATAAATATATATGCTCCCCAAAGATCTATACGGGTGAGATCTTTGCAACGAATTTGATTTTAGCTTGCCACAAGTAGAATTTAGAAACATGATTTTTGCATCATATTTGAATTAATATTATTTATTGAAGTAATCTGTAAGACGATAAGAGTCGGTAGATGATCCTTAGTCGCTCAGCCAACATCTGCTGTGTAAAACGATACCGAGAGTTAACACTTAGAAAACGTAGTGTTTTGTGTTACTCTGCGATGGGTATGAAAAAAAACTCCATACCGAAAGAAGCAACCCAATGCCATACCCAACCCAAGCTAAGCAAGTTTAAATTAGTTGCATTGCTCCACAAAATATTCTTGAAGCTCTTTATACCCGTTTTATTCAAATGCTCAATCTGATCTTTAGCAAATAGTTTTATCTTCTTCTTATTCCTTTCGGAAGCAAATGGGGTCTTTCTGGAAGAGCGAGCAGAAAGTTTAGTTGCTATTAACCGGTGTCTAAGTGTTCTTGTTGTTACCGTTAGTCTATGGATCTTCTTTATTTCGGTAGAAGTAATGAAAGGATCTTTCTTAGCCATTCTTACTATTTGACGATCCAATTCATCATATGTCTTTCTCTTTCTTCCTCTCGTTGCTCGTCCTTTTCTTTTCTTAAGATCATTCGTTATTTTGTTTTGTGAACATGACAGCATTTCAACAATAATTTTGCACAGTTTTTCCTTTAGAGCGAAGCTTTCGTATGAAACGTCTTTCTTCATCGGAACAATGTCTAGCACGACCCATTATTTAAGAAAATTTTTCTAAAATTTGTTCGTGAACATTTAAAAATCATATAAAATATAACAAAATAGAGCTTACTTTGCAAAACTAAAAAACCTAGACCCTTCGGCGTGTGAGCGTCGCACTCTATCCACTACGCCACGGCGACCACAGAAAAATTAGAATAACATCTATTTTTTTTCCACTGCAAATTGATGACACGTCTTATTCGAACTCGCGCAACAATAACAATGATCAATAGGAGAGCTTTTAATGATAAAATATTTTCAGCGTACTCTTTTTATAAAATTAATAAAATAATTGTTATGATATGCATAGATAAATGTCATTTGTAGGGTGCTCATGCATACTTATTATGTTTTCCACCACTCTATATCCATATGTAGTATATCAAGTGGTTTTATTATTGTTTCAGGTTTTTCATATTTCACTTTTTTGGGTTTTTGGGATTATTAATTGTTTCTGAGTTTTTAGGTTTAATATGTTATAGAGTTTCTTGTATCCCTCTATGATTATTATCTATATGATAATCTTTGATTAATTTTTCTTGTTCGTCAACGTTTCTTATATCTTTCAAAAGGTCTGTACAACGAATAAGAAGAAAAGAATTGTTAATTGAAAGGAAATTGGAATAAACTGATTGTACTTCTTCAAAGGTTTCATCATCTGTATAAATTGCGTTGTTTCTTTGGAGAGAAGAATTTCTTGAAAATATCTGTAATGGTTTTTTCGCTAAAAGTGATATCTCTAATAGTTTTCTGTTGTTTGTTTTTAAAGACTATTTCTAAGGTCATGGGTTAGGCTTTGTTTGATTTTTGAAGAATGTGTTGTAGTTTAAACTCATTAAGAAGTATTTCTGAAATTGGAATACCATTGTATAGATTTTCTAAATCGGAATGTACAGTGGAGCCACTAGTACCTCGAACTGATAGGGTATCGTTAAGATTGATGTCTAAATTTTGAAAAGTTTTAGGAATTTCAGTTTTTACTCTACTAGTTTTAATGCAATGTGCATTTCTTGTTCACTATTTCGTAATTGTACTCTTCAAGAAGATTCAACCCATGTTCAAGACTTATGATCTGTAATAATTTTGAACTTCTGACCGAAAAGATATGGTCGAATATATTTAGTTGCCCATATGATGGCAACAAGCTCTTTCTCAATTGTCAAATAATTTTTTTCGGACGCAGTTAATGTCCTGCTTGCGTAACATATCGGCTTATCGCTTCCTATTGGGCCTCGCTGCAATATTGCGCCTAGAGCACAATTACTTGCGTCTGTTGTGAGATTAAAGGGTTTGCTAAACTCGGGGTATAAGATCGGATTGTTAGTTAGTCTTTGACTTCCTGTAATAGCCTAAAAGACCGAAAGCTCTTGTGTCTCTTTGTGTGCGTGGGATAGGGAACTGCTTACTAGCATCCGGGTTTGGCTTTACGACTTCGGTGGAGACTATGTGTCCCAAAAATATGAATATTTTCTTTAAGTTTTCTAGATGTTCCTCTAAAGAAGTAGAAAAGACGATGATATCGTCTATGTATACCAAACAAAATTTTCCTACTAATTCCTCTAGGATATTATCCATAATTTGCTGGGATGTAGAGGGGGCATTCTTTAAGCCGATGGGCATTCTCAAGCATTCGCTATGGCCATCGTCTACGGAAAACGCGGCTTTAGCAAAGTCTTTCGGGTCCATCTCGATCTGGTGGAACCCGCTTGTTAAATCCATTGTAGAGAAATAGAGATATTTTCCTAATTTGTCCAAGATCTCGTTAATATTAGGAATAGGATATCCGAAACAGTTTTCTCGTTAAATTTTCTAAAATCAATCACGAGTCTCCATTTCTGATTGCTATTGTGATCCCTCTTCTTGGCTACTATTAAAAGATATGGCGTATTATGCCTTGTTTGAGCATTGATGTTATCTGCTTTTGAATATCATCTGTAGTATGGATTTTATGTTTGATTTTGTTTGTAAAACTTAGATTTTGACCTTCTTTGAAGAAAATATCTTTATTCTTTGCAGAGTTTTACAAGGCCTTTCCTTTCTTCAGTATACAGATGTTCGATTCGGAGAAGTTTAGAAATATCGGGATCGCTTTGAGAGCTTTCGCGATTGACGTTGAAGGAATTGATTTCGATAAAATTGCCAGATATGTAAGGCTCAACTTTAAGGGGCTGTTCAATGAGAAAGGGTTTGTCAAGTGATGAATTGTTAGAAATTTCGACAAAACAATACCAATCTTTTGAAGCACGAATACCTTCGGATATAACGAGATTGGAGTCGACAAACGTGTTTTTCATAAATACGTGGCCGTTGGGTACATCTACTGGTATTTTGAAGAGAATCTTTATATAAGACGATATAACGTATTTTCCAGAGCTAAAGTTAGATTTGAAACAGAGTCGAATTGTGTTGTTGGGAGTTATAAGAAGTTCATTGCCTAGGTTGATTTTTGCACAGATTTGAGACAGAATATCTAAGCCTAAAAGACCGTCAAAATAGTTATGGGACTTAAAGTGAAGTGATTTTGCCTGATTCATTAAGATACTTTTTTGTCTTGTATATGGTTATTTAAAATAGTAGAGATTTTGATAGGAGGACAATTCTCAATATTAAGATTACGAGTGAATTCGGGGTTTATGAATGAAGCTGAAGCTCCTTGATCTACGAGAAATTTAAGGGGATGACCGAATGGGGATAAAATATTTACATATGGTAAGACTAATACATGTTTGTTGATGTCCAAATATACGAAGCGCTTATCGAGGCAGGAATTAAACACATTTCTGAAAACAAGTCTTTTTTCGCCTTGATAATGTTCGCATCCGTTTCGCATCCATACATATTCAGTATCTCGTTTGCTTGACCGTCAATCTTGTTTCGAACTGCTCTCAAGATAATTAGGCCAAGAGGGGTTCCCGAAACTCGTCTTATGTGCAGGAGTATTTCTTCAACGATGTTGATGAATTCATACAATTATCTTGGACTTCCATCGAAGCGTGGTAGATCTTTTACCGCATCTGGAATTCTAATCCAATTAAAAATATACCGAAGAATTTGGTTTGTACCGGCGGCTGCTGCAGAGGTCGTAGCTGCGTTTGGATTCATGGCATTGGCGTTTGAAAATTAAGACAATTCATATACATATATGTATTCAATTCAATTTTTCATTTACATAATAGATATTTGGTTCTTAATATATGTTCACTCACATGTGCTGGTATAAAGACAATTTTCAGCTTTGAGTTGATCTGCCGTTGGTTGCTCTCGATGAAGATGAAATCAGTTAGCCACTGATTTTCTTCCTCAATAAAAAGCAAAAATTATTGGTGTCTCAGGAAACCACTGAACTAGTCCAAGTACTTTATATATATTTTTTTTTTGCTTAGGCTCACGACCGTAAAGAATTTGAAAATTCACTGTTACACGCAAATTGAAAAATGTCGCAACGGAAAAACCACCGTAATTACTTTTAATTTTTTTGTACGTTTATAACACCGATCGAACTACACGACTGCGCACCTTATGAGATTCAACAATAACTTAATTTAACAAAATAATTTTTATTGCTTATTCAGCTCAGGTACAAAATCAACTGAACATAATATCTAAAATAAATGACCATGTAACCTACGTTTGCAAGGGTGATTGTGTGAACGAAAGTTCAGCAGACGCTGATAAAACATTTTCCCAAAATCACTATTAAGATCAATAATTCCCTTTCTTCCTCTATACCTTCGGCCCGTGCTGTGACTTAATTCCAGTCACAATAAACAATCCCATTAGTGCGCGCCAATTATAAAAAAATATTTTACATTTTGTTTGCTTACAATGCATTTTGATATTTCTGCTGCTGTTGACCTTGTTCTTTAACTGCGGCGTATGGGCTGATGACGGTGCACTCATGATCACAATGCGCTCTGTTATTGATATCGTTATTAGATGTTGTTGTTGCAGGTGGCGGGTTGTTCTTGTAACTCGCGCACGTTTTCGATTAAGATGCAATCGCTGAACAGTACTTTCAGTAATATATGATACCTGTGATCCACAATCTAACATCAACCAACTGTTTTGTGCATTTCCTTGCCTATTTATAGCGATGGCCGTGGGCAATAGCGAAATGGTTTTGGTGTATTACCTTTAGCTTGTATAGATGAGCAAAGCGAGAGTGGTGATTGTGTTGTTGTTGGAGGGTTTGAGGATGCTGCATTGGATGCTCGAATGACGAAAGTTTCATAAACGATGGTATTTGTAGGGTTTGCGGATGCCGACGAATGTGTGTGAACAAGCGAATAATATCGCGAATTGCACGTTCAACGGAAGTTAGACCGACACTGGATTGAAGAATGTGCAGACCGCAAGCAATTAGAGCATAGAGAATGTTTTTGTTAACAAATTCACGACGGATTTCTGTGACAAATGAAAAAAATTGAGAACATTTATTTAATATATGGTCTGATTTACATTTAGGATAATTTACTTTAGATTCTGCGAAATGTCTTAGGGTTTCTTCGAGATGAACTTAAACGCGAAAAGGCTTGGCAAGATTCTGAAGCGTCACGACACTTATTCACAGTGGAGTCACTCCTAGATCCAATTTCTTCTAAAGATGAATTATCCAAGGGTCGCGTCTTGTAGAGTGTTTAAACCCCGAATGGTCTCATCCGCACAGTCTGCTATTTTTTTTAATTCAACACAATACCGGAACCCACGGATATAGGATTGAGTTCAAATAGTTATTTAAATCCTGCTGACTCGATTGCGCTTCAGTTTTTCTCCTATCGTGAATCACTTTTTTCATGGTGGACAAATCTAACAAATACTTAGATTTGTATTCGGAAAATTCTGTTTCTGAATCCTCGCAATCAGATTCACCCGAAATCTGTAAATGTTTATTAATCATCTTGAAGATTTTCTACTTTTATTTCCAGTAATTTAAATGATCGTCCACACTTTCCGCAAATGATACCACGCTAGTCAAACATCCCTTGACGTTTTGATTTTATGATGTGTATTTTGAATTAATGAATATTTTCACAGATTAATGTTGAAAAATATTGCAGATATATAATTGCATAGGTTGCAAATTAAAGAAATGTATTTATATCATATAATATTATATTATAATTCACAGTTTTTTTCGCTATACGAGTATGCATAAATTTATATCAAACAAGAAAAATAAAATTAAAATTACAAAACCACACCAGTCTGAGTCTTGTTCGTCGCTTATTTGTCCATTCGCATGTTTTTACAATATATTTATTCAAATAATTGTTCAACAATTAATCCGGCTGGAAAACCAGAAAATTTGTTAAGGATTGAGAAATTGAAATGCGTAACATAATGAGAAAACATTGAATGAGAAAGCGGAAAGGAGAAATATATGATAATACATAAAAGAGAAATTCAGAAAAAAAGGTAATGTCATGTTCGTCGATTAGAAACCAAGGTTACAGAACAATACCCGTAGAAAAAACTATTTATACGTATAAATCAACATCTATTAATTTGTAGCCAATCTTCATTTATTAAACCCTTTAAAATTGCATCTCCGCCATGTTACGTTAAAGTTGGTTTAGAATGAAAATCAGAGGAATCTTTCCTCCACCCAGAAAATGGTGTCGCTTAAAATCTTTTTTCCCTTTTTTTAAATATCAAATTTGTTTTAATTAAATTCAATGCTGTTCTTATATACTAGACAAAGTTCGTTAAAACTAGCTTAGCATTTTTGTTTCTTATATCTATCTTTCTGACCCTATGCGGGTGCTCTAAGTTAACATTAACATTACATATATCACTGCCTTTCGACATCTTCGTTATTTTTCTTCTTTTAGTCTTAATCTGAACATAATCTACTTAAAAATGGATGCACACTTGATTTGTTGTTGTTGTTGTTTGAGTTGTGGAATCGAGGAAGACAGACTCAACTACTTGTACTGTGCACGCTACTGCTCGCACGTGTAGAAACAATCCATAGTTTATTGCCAAAACTGAACGAAGAAGTGAGAGGCATTTAAGTGTTGTCATCAGCACGAAAAAGATGGTGCAGTTTAAAAATGCGAGTTGTTCAGCCAGGAATCGAACCTGGATCTACGGCGTGTGAGTATCGTACTCTACCCACTACCTTTTTTGAAATAGTGTAGTTTTTTGGTGCGTTTTGAAGTAATGTACGCAGTACTAGATATCGGCCTGACAATACGTAGCCATTGTGAGCCGGAATTGTAAGATTAGCCAGTTTAACTGGGGCTACATTTTGAGTGTCGTGACACACCATTTTTTGTTTTTACGGCAATTTAGCAGTCACTGCATGATGAGGAATGTAGCACGATTGTGGTACGAATGTCATTGCGTGCTCGTCTTATTTTTTCTATCCTCCTTAAAATCAATATGCCTTGCCATTAAATGGAAATCGCCTTCAACACCTTTCGTTGCGTTTGAAGTGATTTACCAAATTGTTAATGTCCTGCCATGAATGTTCCGTAACGAAAGTAATCTGCAAGTCGGAGTAAAATAGTGCACAAACCATAATAGGAGCGTCTTGTGCGCCTAGTAACATAACTAATTCTGTAGCCAGTAACGCCGTTTGATTATTGTAAATGAAGAATGATTCCAATGGAGCAAACTGCTGAAGAAGGTGTGTTACCTGTGGATGCCTGTTTCGGTAATTAACAGTTTGAACACAAATTCCAATCTCTTATTTCACAAAACCGCTCTTGTGGTAACAGTGGCTCAAGCGATAGGCAGCATCTTAAGTTTTGACCACCATTGCAAAACTAACTTTAACCACTGTCTGCCGTCGGCAAGTTTGACTCTACTGAGACGATACGATACATTGCAGTATCCATGTCCACAATGCCAATTCATCATTTTCATCTGTGACAAAACATTTATCTTTTGTGCAGCGATACTCTTTAGTGCCTTCATTAGCCGTGTGACGGCGAGAAACGCCCGGATACACACTTGGAACCGATTCCCGCTGCACAGCCAAATCAACTAATGTTGTTATATATCACCATCTCTTATCTTATATCATCTCGAACATCATCCGATTTTATTTCAGCAGACTGTGCTTCACATACCAGGGCCAAATGCGATTGCTTCCAGAGACTCAATGTGATACGCTTCGTAGCCACTTCCAGTTCATCCAGCCTCCTTCCTCTGACTTTGCTGCCATTCATAAAATGGCTGTAACATCACCAGTACGAATGTTCAGTTCCGTCATTGCCCCCTTTCGGTTGCAATTCCAGTTATTTCTTTTTCTTCTTGTGGCGCTACAGTCCGGGAGCGGGCTTTTAGTAACGTCCTTGTTTCCGGGCCATAGAATAGGGTTGATCAAGCTGTTATATAAAGCGAGCTTAGTCTTTCGAGAGAGGGCCTTATTACCCAATTGCCTCTTGAGCCCAAAAAAACAACGGTTGACAAGAGTGATTCTGCGTTTGTCGTCCCCATTTACCGCGGTGCCGACGTAGACGAAGTCCTTGACTACCTCGAAGTTTCTGCAGCCTAGAGTGACGTGATGTCTTTCCTTAATGACAGCATGTACTTCGTTTTACCCATCTACCGTAATGTGACGATCTGATCTATCGTGCCCTTCCCTGGTCTGAAACCACAGTGATAGGGGCCTATCAGGTCATGGACAAAGGGTTTCAGGCGCAATACGGCAGAGAGGATCTTGTAGGCGATGTCAAGAAGACTAATCCCTCGGTAATTGGCGCAGTCAAAGGGGTCTCCCTTCTTGTGAACCGAGCAAACGACGCTGAGATTCCACTCATCGGGCATGTTTTCCTCCGACCATATCTTACAGATGACCTGGTGCATGCGCTCAAACAACTCATCTCCAGATGCTTTAAATAGTTCTGCAGGCAGTCCGTTCGTACCAGCAGCTTTATTCGACTTCAGATTGGATATTGCTATCTTCACCTCGTCTAAGTCGGGGAGCCATCGTGATCGTCCAAATCAAGTAGAACATTCTGCCTAACAGCGGAATTAAGGCCGTCATCGCCGTAAAGGAGTCTACAGAAATGATATTTCCAGATTCTCAGTACAGACTGCGCCTCTACCACGAGTTGTCCATTTTGGTTCCGGCAGGCTTCGGTTCGAATCTTGTATCCTTAGGATAGCTGTTTTACCTTTCGGTAAAACTTTCGGACTTCATTCCTGCCAAAGCACCTTTCCATTTCCTCGACCGCGCGCTTCTCATGCTCCTTCTTCTTCCTTCTAAGAAGCCGGTGCTCTTCCCTTCTTCTCTGTTCGTAGAGCTCACGAACAGCCCTCGTTGTTCGATGCAGCATTCGTTTTGTTTGGCTACATGCGTTTGCCTGCACTCGTCGTCAAACCATGGGTTCCTTTTGGGTGGTGACGTGAAACCCAGCACATCACTAGCAGTTTCTTTGATGGCTTCTTGACAACGATTTCAGTCTTCTTCTAAGGCCAGTGCAGGCAGCGTCGAACTCTGAGCGAGTTTCAGGAAGACGCGGTCGGCAAAGTTCCCAGTGATCAGTTGCGATTGTAGCTTTGCGATGTCAAACAGTTTTGGCCTGTCTCGACTTCGTGGCTCTTTCGATATCCGGGCTCTTACCTTGACTACAACAAGGTGATGATCAGAGTCGATGTTTGCCCCTCGGAAGGTTTGCACATCGAGAATACTGGAGGAGTGATCAATCTGGTTGACGGTGGATTGATCGGGGAATCGCCAGGTCCCTTTGTGGATGTTTAGTTGTGGTAGCAGCCTGCTAGCCACAGAGAGGTTCCGTCCCGAGGCGAAGTCCAACAGCCTGAGTCGATTGTATGTGCTTTCTAGGAGATCATCCTTCTCCCCTGTCGGGGCGTGAGCGCAAATTAGGCAGGTGTTCCCGAATTTAGCCTTGATGCGGATTGTCATGAAGCGTTCGCTGACGAGGTCGTAGCTCAAAAGTTGTTGCCTAAGTCTGCCTCGAAAAACAAATCTGCATCCGAATAAACGCTGCCTTCTCTCTCTGTAGCAATCGCTGTAGTAGATGTCGCAGTTTTTCATCGTTTGTTTGCCAGGTCCATCACATTTCCGGGATGGCGGTAATGTGTGCTTTGTAGCAGTCAAGGGCCTCCGCAAGTTGATCGGCTACACTTGGTCTGCTAAGGGACCTCACATTCCACGTGCAGAACCAAAAATCATTGTCCATAAAACGTTTGGTGGGTTCGCCAACAGTTAATCCGTCCTTACCCGAGGTATGTTGTCGTCTCTGAACTACTTATTTTTTTACGTGGTAAGGAAGTTACCATCACAACCCACAGACTGGTAGGCCAGGCCCATTATTTTAACCCTTGGGGAGAGGGCGTCGCTGCATACATTAGTTCACCATACAACGGTATTGTAATGGCTATCTTGGGGGCGTTGCGTGAAAGATGTATATCTGACTTGACCTGTGCACTAACGATAAAAGTGTTTACAGCTCGCCTTGTTGAACGCAATCAACAACCTTATCTAGCGTGAACAGGCCCATGCCCCCCGTTTTCCAGTTAATGTAACATTTTTTGTGGACACCACACAAAAACAACCTTTGTTGTTTGAATTCGTTAGCCAAGGCACAATTAGCCACTTACAGCAAAGATATAATATACTGTAAGCGTCAAAAGTGAGTAAACAAATATCTGAGTACTGTATAAAGATGAAAATTGGATCAAAACAACAAAAAAAAAATTCAAATTCCACTGATACACAAAAACAGCTTTATTCAATTATTCAAAACATTTTATTTAGTGATGAAAGCAAATTTGAAATTTTTAAGAGCCATATGAATAAAAAAAATTTGGAGAGCAAAAAATGAAGAATTTACTGAAAAAAAATATTAGGCCGGTTGTGAAACATAAGGTAGGTTCAGTGATGGTGTGGGGGTGTGTAGCAGTATCTGTCTTCATTGATAGTACAATGAGGAAGGAAGATTATCTAAATATTCTCAGGACCAACTTGCAACAGAGCGTAGACAAATTAGGTTTAGCTAGGAATTGGATCTTTCAGCAAGACAATGATCCTAAGCATACCTCACGTCTTGTTAAGGCATGGGTGCTTTATAGGACCCGAAAACAGCTTGATCATCCTCCGCAATCACCGGACCTTAACCCAATAGAACACTTATGGGAGCATTTGGATAGTAGAATTCGACAGGGGACTATTAACAACAAGGATTCAGGTCTTCCTTGTTGTTACAAAAGGAAAAGGCTATAAAAATTTCCCCCGATGTTACCAATAAACTGGTAATGTCTACGCCACGTAGACTCAAGGAAGTAATAAAGTCTAAAGGAGGACCAACAAAGCACGAAATTTAATTTTTTAAGCAATCAATAAGTACATTTGTTGATAGAAATGTATACTGTTTACTCACTCGTAATACATGAAGTAGTTATAATTTTCATTAAAAAAATGTATTTCTTTTTGTTTTTACCGTACTTTATTTTTTGAATAATTGATCACATTGAATAAAGCTGTTTTTGTGTATCAATGGAATTTGAGTTTTGTTGTTGTTTAGACCCAATTTTCGTCTTTATACAGTAATCAGATATTTGTTTACTCACTTTTGACGCACACAGTATGTATTTTCTTTTTGCATTTATTTAAAATACCGCAAATGTCCTTTACTGCTTAATTACACTGCATTAATTACAAATCGTGACACACCAAATTGCATAAGTTGGAGATGTTATTTTCCAAATTGTAGACATTATCTCCTGCGCGAAGTTTGAATGTTATTGAGTTGCATTGATTACTTAAAGAGGCCCAATATACGCAGGTATCGGATAAACAATGTAACAAATATTGGTAGGTCCCTTTAAGCCTACAGTTTTTTGATTCCCTGATTCCCAACGGCGAAGTTTGAGAAGTTTTTCAAAGACATTTATTTCTCTTTGAGTGTTGTCAGCAGCTCAAAGAGGTAGTGCCGTGAATATTTCGAGGTGTTCAGCAGGGACCAGAGTTGGGCATAAGGTAACATAATGACTAATGACTAAAGAAACGTTAATCATGAATAAATTAGTTTTCGGAGTTTAGTCTTGACTAACTCTGTATCAAGATTAACCACCAATCGCGGGCATGTTTGGATTCACGCATATATTTGCATTTCCGGTAACGAGACCTTTTTAATGACAGGATGAATTTTTTTAATATCTTGTTTATGAGTTTAATGAATGATGTAATAGATGTTGTGAAGTAAATACGAGGCACATGCCACTCTATCATTTTAAATAAGTCAATACGTTGTCTGATTTTGTTTTTTCAAGGACAGAAATTGATGATCAATGAATAACTGTTAGTCGTAACTTATGAAAAATGGTTAATATAGTCATGAGTAATTTCTGCGAATAAAGACAAATTTATTAGCCAATCATTGTTTTGTATGATTTCTTGTACCCAGGAACTAATGACTAATTTAGTCATTAGTCATTATTCGACTAAAATTTGCCCAAAATTGGCAGGTGTCGCACTCTACCCGCTACGCCACGGTGGCCATACTTCCCAAAATGAATAACTTAAATTAAATGTGTTTCAATCTGTTTACTTCATATAAAATCCACCTATTATAAGATATTAAAATTCAAATTTAGATCCCTCAAAGAAGAGCGGCAAGCGCATTGTTGGTGATGTTAGCTTTGATGATGTTCTATCTAAGGCATCCTACATTACTCCAGTTCCCGGAGGAGTTGGACCAATGACAGTTACTATGCTCATGAAAAACACTGTTATTTCCGCAGAGAAAGTGGCAAAGCAGAACTCCAAAGCCGAATGGAACATAAGTCTTCTTAACCTTAACACCGTTCATCCAGTACCATCGTGAGTTATATATCTCTCCATTTTACTTTTTATATTAACAAAAATATATATTTTAATAGTGACATTGTAATAGCTCGATCCCAGCAACCAAAAAATATTTCAGTCCTTGCCGAAGAGATCGGGCTCATGAGCAGCGAGGTATCTCTGTATGGGACGACTAAGGCAAAGATTGCTTTGAATGTAATAAACAGACTAAAGGACAGGGAGGATGGAAAATACGTCGTTGTTGCTGGGTTTGTATGCACGTTTTCTTCAAGTACAATTTTTTAATACAATATTATTTTTTAGCATAACACCTACACCCCTTGGCGAAGGAAAGAGTACAACTCTTTTAGGATTGGTTCAAGCATTATGTGCTCATAAAAATCACAATTCCATAGCATGCCTAAGGCAGCCATCACAAGGACCTACATTTGGTATAAAGGGAGGCGCTGCTGGTGGTGGTTACTCTCAAGTTATTCCCATGGAGGACTTCAATTTGCACCTGACGGGAGATATACATGCTATTGGGGCAGCAAATAACCTCTTGGCTGCCCAGCTGGATACAAGAATTTTTCATGAAGCAACCCAGTCTGATCAAGCGTTGTTTGATCGTCTTGTCCCCATAATTAATGGGAAGCGAACGTTTTCGACCATTCAGTTGCGACGCCTATTAAGATTAAACATTCATAAGACAGATCCGGTTACATTGACACCCGAGGAAAAAAGTAAATTTGCCCGGTTAAATATCAATCCGGACACTATTGTATGGTCCAGAGTGGTTGATGTGAATGATAGGTTTTTGCGTGAAATAACAATCGGACAGTCACCAACGGAGAAAGGTCTCACACGCCAGACTTCGTTTACTATTTCAGTCGCAAGTGAGATTATGGCGGTATTGGCACTATCCAAGGATCTGTCTGATATGAAAGACCGGCTTTCAAGGATGGTAGTTGCCTTTGATAAAAACGGAGCCCCCGTAACTGCTGATGATCTTGGTATCACAGGAGCATTAGCTGTTCTTCTCAAAGACGCCATTGAACCAACTTTAATGCAAACTCTTGAGGGTACCCCGGTACTTGTGCATACTGGCCCCTTTGCAAATATAGCCCATGGTTGTTCCTCAATAGTTTCCGACGCGATTGCACTTAAGTTAGTCGGAAAAAGTGGATTTGTTGTAACCGAAGCAGGATTCGGATCTGATATTGGAATGGAGAAATTTTTTAACATTAAATGTCGCACCTCTGGTAAAAGTCCAAATGCAGTAGTTCTAGTGACAACAGTACGTGCCTTAAAAATGCATGGTGGTGGTCCTAAAGTGATCCCTGGAACTCAATTGAGCAAAGAGTACTCCGAAGAAAATTTAGAGTTACTAAAAAAGGGGCTTCCTAACTTACTGAAGCACATCGAAAATGGCAGAAAATATGGAGTACCTGTAGTTGTCGCAATAAACCTTCATCAGTGAGTTAAAAGCTATATAAATATCGAATCTAATAATATTGTTCTTGTATCATTATTTCAGCTCCGACTCTGATAAAGAACATGAACTTATCAAATCAGCAGCCATTAAAGCGGGAGCATTCGATGCAATCACTTGTTCCCACTGGCGTGACGGTGGCTCTGGGGCCATTGCATTAGCTGAAGCAGTTATAAACTGCTGTACACATAAGTCAAACTTCAATTTCCTCTATGATACAAGCCTGTCTGTCGTGGACAAAATTACTACAATTGCCAGAAATATGTACGGTGCCGGAGACATCGTTCTTTCAAAAAAAGCAAGCGATGCGTTATGTATTTTAAATCAAAACGTACGTCATACCGTATTTCATGTAATATCTGTTTTGACTATTTACGAGTACTTCGTGATTTCGTCCGAAACATGCCAAAAATTACGCACACATGTTTTGAACTACTTTAATAAACCTCATTTGATTTATTTTTAGGGTTTCGGAAAGCTTCCCGTGTGCATGTCCAAAACTTCATCTTCACTTACTTCCGACCCATCTATTAAAGGGGCTCCAGAGGGTTTCTCTTTGACAATTCAGGATTTATATGTATCGGCAGGAGCCGGTTTTATTGTCGCCATGTGTGGTGATATATCGAAGATGCCCGGATTACCGACAAGGCCTTGTATCTATGATATAGATCTAAATACTGAAACTGGTGAAATCAAAGGACTATTTTGATGCTACTAAAGTTACTTTTCAAGCCGGTTATATTGACATATGAAAAAATATGTTTCAAGAAATAAAATTACACAATTTGATTAGTTTAATATTTTTTTACGTTTATGGAAAATTGTACAGAAATTTCATCAATAAATTAACCACAGCACGAGTCGAAGGTATAAAGGAAGAGAAAGAGACGAGACCGGTGAAGATTGGATTTTAATGCATTTGTGAGCTGGAAAGAGCATTCCATATTCATGTAAAGCATCAAAAGAACGACTTCGCAGTATAATTTTATAATTACGTTGTCCGACCGTGACCAGAGTTTATTTAAAACTGAAGTCCAACTTAGAATGATTTTGATTTAGCGAAGAGATCTAAACTATACTACACATCCTATAGAATGGAAGGTGCTACGTATGCAGAATACGGCAGATCTGCGCGACGGAAGGAGTTAGTAAACAAAAACAATCTTTATTCGTTGATGATCGAAACATTAATAATTAATTACAATTTGTTCTCTTAACAAGAAACTTACACTTGCAGAAGTGATTCTAAGAAATTTAAGTGGCCCGCAAATGCCCAGGCGCTGATTTTTCAATTAATTGTTTCACTTGTGCAATCACAAGGGTAGAAATTGGTTACGATGCATTATTTAGTTGGCGTGTGCATGGCTGTTGACCTTGATGATCGGTATGAAGAGATGTTGTTGTTTGGGGTAATGGTGTGATTGTAACTCCTCCCTTCGTAGGGTTAAGCGTAGGGTTAAGAGGCTGGATAATTGCTGCAGCTCGAGCGATTTGCATATCTTCTATGTTTATGCTCTTTCTGTGAATGTAGATAATTGGGATTAACACTGCCAAAATGATTAGTAAAGTTAGGATGTATTTATCAGTTCTCCTCTGTTTGTGTAAGAGAGTTATAGTTTTGTTTTTATTAGATTTATAGTTGAATTTGTTTAGGTTCAGAGTTTGAATGGTGTGGTTGGACTTGATTGGAGAATATGAAGCCGGAAATAAGTGGATTTCGCCCCAGTATGTGTTTGGGCTGCTATCGTAGATTACTCCGTTGATAACAATTTTACAATCAATAAAATGCACCAGAACGGATCCATTGATTTTGTGAATCAGACTGCCGCACAATGTTTCGATTCTTGTATCTGGGACGTTATTGAGAAGTACATGGTTCGGCTCCGGTTGCTGGTCTATTGTCGAGAATGTTACGAGACCGATGCAATCTGACTCGTTTCTCAGCTGCTTATATGATGATTTTTTCAATACATTCTATATTTTGGGGCACATGTCTTCAAAATAATTAACCACATCTATGGTTGTTACAATATATGGCTTAACTATAACTAAATTAGTTTTATTAATAGGGAGTGGAATGATATGAATAATTGTATAATTTTGGTGGGATATGGTTGGGGTTTCGATGTTGAATATTATGTTGGATCCATTATAGTATGCTTGGGGTTCTTACAGTTCACACAAATGTTCAATAGATTTGATTTCGAATTATTGATTAAAGAAAATATTTCGGATTTCTCCAAGTTGGTCAAGGTTCAATAGCATTGTAGGGACAATATTCAATTTTGCAAGTATAACTGCTTCTTAAACTTCTGCTATGTGTTCTGAGAGGATATCAATGTTGAGAACAAGTTAAGCTGCGTTTTGTTCATGTGTCTAGTAATGTTTGTAAATCATTTTCAGAAGCTATTCGACCGTTAAGGACTTGTTGACTTTGATGTAGATTTTCTATTTTCCTGTTCAAGTCTATCACGTCATAAGCGTCCATGTTTCCTGTTATGAGCTTGATGGTTGAACTAAGTTCGTCTATGAGTCCTCTTGTCTGTCTAATTGTAGGTGTTAGAACATGGAATTTATTGCGAAGAGCTTAAAGTTGAAATTCTGCGAACTTTACTGATGGTCGAAGTGTAGGGTAGCAAGTGAAGTTTTTGATTGTCTTTTCTATTCTGTAAATGGTATTTTTGTAAACGTTTGTGTCGACTATGTGTATTCTCTATGTATTTGGCTATGCCGAGATTTAAGGGAAGTATGCTTTTTGAATTCGCCAGATCATAAATTTCGAGTCTTTTGCTATGAAAAATTATGTTCCTGTTGGGGAGAATAATAAAACAGTGTAAG
Source organism: Eristalinus aeneus (assembly GCA_955652365.1). Classification (NCBI taxonomy): domain Eukaryota; kingdom Metazoa; phylum Arthropoda; class Insecta; order Diptera; family Syrphidae; genus Eristalinus; species Eristalinus aeneus. Next base: position 1,597,935 of record OY019135.1, on the reverse strand, counting down.
TGGCATTTAAGTTTCTGGTGAGTGATCAGTTTTTTCGTGATCCTTTAAAGCGATCAGTCGAGATTTCATTTTCCGCGAAAAATCGAAAAACCGTAACACTGAAGCGTCGCGCCCTCAACCTCGAGGATACTTTGTCCTCAAACAGCATAATGTTGCGTCGTGGAACTTCATTTCTCCTTCTCCAATCCCATAAGGATACCAATCTTGGGGAGGAGATGTGCACCAGTGAACAAGAGCAACAAATGCCAACAAAAATACCCATTCCCCCAATTAAAATCCTTTAAAAAAATTTTGAATTTGCGCATAAAATCTTTAATAATTTAAACATCACGGACTACTGTGTTAAAAAATTTCGATAGGCATCAAAGTCTTTTGTGAATCAATCGATTCTTATAATACTACACAAATGCTCTAAAGGAACAGAAATGCCAATTTTTCTCACATGATTTGAAATCTGCAAAATCATTCAAAGTGGTACTTTTTCGTCTAGACGAATGTTCTACCGACTCATTAAAAAAATAACTCACAACACCCGGTCTCAAGTGCAAAGACATTAAAATCATAAAGAAACAATGCGAGAAATATGTGGAGTGTCTTTACATTGTATAATTTGAAAATGGCTCAATTCGCCTTGTCGATCTACGAAATAATATAAAATCGATTTTCCAAACTAAAATAAGATCGGAATTCCAACGCCGTGCAGAGAAAAGCATTACTCAGTCCCACAACTGTCAAATGTAGGTACACGGGGAGAGGCACTGCAATATCAAAACATTTTATGATAACTGCTCGGGAAATTACAAAACAAATTTATGCACATCCACCGGAATCTCCAAATGTGCAAACTGCGGAGGTAACCACAAATCCACCGATGAAAACTGCAAGTGCAGATTATTTAGAGTTCATCGGAAAAAGCACAAAAAATATCACCAATTTCGTTGCGATCTCAAGCACCTCAAACAGTGTCAGCGAAAAGCTTCAATGTCAACAGTGTGGACGACTTCCCCTCTATTCCTGGAACTAATCGTCAGCCGCCCCAGCAGCAACATCACTGTGAAAAGCAATAACAACAGAAACAGCGATCATCATATATCTCTTATGAAGAACTCAATTCTTTATTGTTTGATATGGTCTCTGAACTTAAAAACTGTAAGACTAAAGCTCAACACTTTAAAGCAATTGCTCAGCTTGCAACTAAATTTCTCTGTAATAATGTTAAGTAATTCTCAGTCTCATCTTAAACTTTTATGTTATGTGGTGAACCAATGTATGCAGCGAGCCCCTCTGCCCGAGGGCTTAAATAATGGGTCTGGCCTACCAGCCTGTGGGTTGTGCGTGAGGGTTTGTGCGTGAGGGTAACTTCCTCACCACGTAAATAACCGTAAGTTCGGATAACCCGATATGCCACGGATAAGGACGGATCAACTGTTGACGACCCTAGCAAACGTTTTAAGGACTATGATTTTCGGTTTTGCACGTGGAATGTAAGGCCCCTTAACAGGCCACGTGCAGCCGAACAACTTGCGGAGGCCCTTGACTGTTACAGAGCAGACACTACCGCCATCCAGGAAGTGCGATGGGATGGACCCGGCAAAAAGTATTAAGCTACGACTGCCAGCGAAGCTGAAGTCGACGGACTGCCTGCAGAACTATTTAAAGCATCTGGAGATGAGTTGGTTGGGCGCATACACCAAGTCATCTGTAAGATATGGTCGGAGGAAAGCATGCCCGATGAGTGGAATCTCAGCGTCGTTTGTCCGGTCCACAAGAAACGAGACCCCTTTGACTGCGCCAATTATCGAGGGATCAGTCTCCTTAACATCGCATACAAGATCCTCTCTGTCGTATTGCGTGAGCGTCTGAAACCGTTTGTCCGTGACCTGATAGATCCATATCAGTGTGGTTTCAAACCAGGGAAGACCACAAAAGACCAGATCTTCACCTTACGGCAGATCCTGGAAAAGACCCAAGAAGTGCAAATCGACACCCACCACCTATTCGTCGATTTCGTCGATTGCATAGAGACGAGCTATACAGCGCCATGTCTAGTTTTGGCATTTCTACCAAATTCTTCAAATTGTGTAGGATGACTATGGAGAACTCTCGCTGCTCCGTCAAGGTCGGTAACGAACTCAAAGGTTTAAGACAAGGCGACGCCCTGTCATGTGACTTCTTGAACATCATCCTCGAGAAGATCGTGCGAAACTCACAAGTCAACACCAGAGGCACGATCTTCCAGAAGTCAGTTCAATTGCTAGCTTACGCTGCTGATATTGACGTGATTGGACGAATACAGCGAGTGGTCAATAAGACGTTTGCTGGCATTGAAACGGAAGCGGCGGGTCTGGCGGTAAATAAGGGCTAAACTAAGTACTTGCTGTCATCAAGAAAGGACACACTTCATCAACGTCTCGGACAGAGCATCACACTAGGCAGCAGAAACTTCGAGGTAGTCAAGGACTTCGTCTTCCTCGGTTCCGCTGTAAATAGTGACAACAACACCAGTACCGAAATCAAACGCAGAATCACTCTTGTCAATCGCTGTTTCTTTGGGCTCAAGAGACAATTGAGTAATAAAGCCCTCTCTCGAAAGACTAAGCTCGCTTTATATAACAGCATAATCATCCCAGTCCTACTTTATGGTGCGGAAACCTGGACGTTTCCAAAGGCGGATTAGAAAGCCCCTAGTATTTTCGAGAGAAAAGTTCTGCGTGCGATTTTTGGTCCTGTTTGCGTTGATGGCATCTGGAGAAGAAGATTTAACGACGAACTCTATGGGGTGTAAAGCGACATGCGCCTGGTCAAGCGTCTACGGCAACAACGCTTACGATGGATAGGCCATATAGAGCGTATGGACACCACTGCTCCGGAACGAAAAGTCTTTGAATCCGAGCCATTGGGACAACGCAACAGAAGACGACCTAGGCTAAGGTGGCGCACACAAGTAGAGACGGTCTTCAACCAACTTGGACTGCGCAACTGGAAGCAGCTGGTGAAAGATCGTGCTGGCTAGAGAGGCATGGTTGTTGAGGCCCAGGTCCACCCCGGACTGTAGCGCCACAACAAGAAGAAGAAGAATGTTGTCATAGGAGGTGATCTTAACTGCAGACATCGTAGCTGGGAATGTTTAAGGGCAAATGTTTGGGGAAACACATTATATAACTTATGTTAATCTCATAACTTTACAATAATGTTCCCCTCTCTCCATCAACACTTGATTTTTTTCTCAGCTCCACTTCTGTTATGCACAATGCGTTTGCGATCCGATCATGTTCCTGTCAGCTGTGATGTTCCTGTCAGCTGTGATATATTACTTTCTTCCAATATTAATAACATGCAATACTTAGGTTATAGAAACGCGGACTGGGATGTATTTAGATACCATCTCACTAATAATCAAGGTATGGACGATTGTATTGAAACGTTTCATACCAAAATATCCGAAAGCATACGTGCCTCTGTTCCCTTAAAAGCATCGCCTTGCCGACACCGAACGGCGAAACTTGAGAAGCTTTCTTAGACAGTTATCACTCTGTAAGTGTTTTCAGCAGCTCGAAAGAGGTGGTGCCGTGAAAAAATTCGAGGTGTACAACCGGGAATCGAACCTAGACTCTTCGGCGTGTGAGCGTCGCACTCTACCCGCTACTCCACGGGGACCACAAAAAAAGAATACTTACCCTAATCAAAAAAAATACTTACCTTAATCAAAACAAGAAATCACTACAGAAGATTCTGGCAAATTAACAGATCACTAAATGATTTCTATGAAATGAATATATACATTCGTCTAATTAGAATCCGAATAAATGAGTACAAAAACGCGTTATGGAACAATAAATTACGACAGCTCGATGCGAATTCTAGACCATTATGGAATCTCGCAAAAATATTGCTCAGAAAACACCAATATATCCTAACTTCAAGGTAAATGGGTAATTGGTAACTGCCGATAAAGATAAGGTCGATGTGTTAGCTATTGGATTTCTTAAACATCATGCTACCACAGCCAATTATTCATCTCCTCTCTATTCTGAAGTAGAGAACGGGACATCTAGCTTTAACAATGCGGATATTTCTCTACCCTCTAACAAATTCACAACTCTGGCTGATATAGAATTCATAGTTTCGGAGCTCAAAACTCGAAAATCGCCTGATCTCGATAACATTAGGAACCAAGTAATAAAACAGTTGCAAGCTAGTGCCTTGGTATATTTTACTTTTATAATCAACGCATGTTTAAAAATGTTGTAATGTTGTAGCTACATGGAAGGAAGCAAAGGTTGTACATATCTTAAAACAAGGAAAAAATCCGTTCGATCCAGTCAATCACCGATCCATAAGCCTCTTAAATCGCTTCAGTAAAATCCTTGAAAAGGTGTTTAAATTTAAAATTGAAGCTTTTTTTAGTACGACAAGCATTCTTTCTCCTGAGTAGCTTGGTTTCAGGAAAAATCACAGCACTACGCATTCAATTTTAAGAATCTGTGGGACGGTTAATCAACAGTTTATCCTTAAAAAAGTTTACTGGCTTAGTCCTCCTTGACATTGAAAAGGCCTTTGATTTAGTGTGGCATGACAGCTTAATATATAAACTGATAAAATTATATTTTTCAAAACACCTTATAAAAATTGTATAAAGTTTTCTGTTTAATCGAGCCTTCAAAGTATATGTTAATGGGGCATTTTCCTCAACAAAACTTGTCCCAGTCGGAGTCCCAAAGTGCTCGGTTCTGTCCCCTGTTCTTTTCAATGTATTTCTTACTGACTTGCCAAGCGTTCCCCACAGTGATATTTGGCATTATTCTCTTCAGACGAGTATGGTCCAGTGATAAAGAATAATCTACAATTTAGAATCCAAGCCTTTGAAGGATTGAAATTCTCAGTGCTAAATCCATGTCCAGATGTATTCAAGTTGATAATGAACTTATTAGAGGCACTTGTAATTATTATCTATTATTTATTATTTATTATTTATTATTTATTATTTATTATTTATTATTTATTATTTATTATTTATTATTTATTATTTATTATTTATTATTTATTATTTATTATTTATTATTTATTATTTATTATTTATTATTTATTATTTATTATTTATTATTTATTATTTATTATTTATTATTTATTATTTATTATTTATTATTTATTATTTATTATTTATTATTTATTATTTATTATTTATTATTTATTATTTATTATTTATTATTTATTATTTATTATTTATTATTTATTATTTATTATTTATTATTTATTATTTATTATTTATTATTTATTATTTATTATTTATTATTTATTATTTATTATTTATTATTTATTATTTATTATTTATTATTTATTATTTATTATTTATTATTTATTATTTATTATTTATTATTTATTATTTATTATTTATTATTTATTATTTATTATTTATTATTTATTATTTATTATTTATTATTTATTATTTATTATTTATTATTTATTATTTATTATTTATTATTTATTATTTATTATTTATTATTTATTATTTATTATTTATTATTTATTATTTATTATTTATTATTTATTATTTATTATTTATTATTTATTATTTATTATTTATTATTTATTATTTATTATTTATTATTTATTATTTATTATTTATTATTTATTATTTATTATTTATTATTTATTATTTATTATTTATTATTTATTATTTATTATTTATTATTTATTATTTATTATTTATTATTTATTATTTATTATTTATTATTTATTATTTATTATTTATTATTTATTATTTATTATTTATTATTTATTATTTATTATTTATTATTTATTATTTATTATTTATTATTTATTATTTATTATTTATTATTTATTATTTATTATTTATTATTTATTATTTATTATTTATTATTTATTATTTATTATTTATTATTTATTATTTATTATTTATTATTTATTATTTATTATTTATTATTTATTATTTATTATTTATTATTTATTATTTATTATTTATTATTTATTATTTATTATTTATTATTTATTATTTATTATTTATTATTTATTATTTATTATTTATTATTTATTATTTATTATTTATTATTTATTATTTATTATTTATTATTTATTATTTATTATTTATTATTTATTATTTATTATTTATTATTTATTATTTATTATTTATTATTTATTATTTATTATTTATTATTTATTATTTATTATTTATTATTTATTATTTATTATTTATTATTTATTATTTATTATTTATTATTTATTATTTATTATTTATTATTTATTATTTATTATTTATTATTTATTATTTATTATTTATTATTTATTATTTATTATTTATTATTTATTATTTATTATTTATTATTTATTATTTATTATTTATTATTTATTATTTATTATTTATTATTTATTATTTATTATTTATTATTTATTATTTATTATTTATTATTTATTATTTATTATTTATTATTTATTATTTATTATTTATTATTTATTATTTATTATTTATTATTTATTATTTATTATTTATTATTTATTATTTATTATTTATTATTTATTATTTATTATTTATTATTTATTATTTATTATTTATTATTTATTATTTATTATTTATTATTTATTATTTATTATTTATTATTTATTATTTATTATTTATTATTTATTATTTATTATTTATTATTTATTATTTATTATTTATTATTTATTATTTATTATTTATTATTTATTATTTATTATTTATTATTTATTATTTATTATTTATTATTTATTATTTATTATTTATTATTTATTATTTATTATTTATTATTTATTATTTATTATTTATTATTTATTATTTATTATTTATTATTTATTATTTATTATTTATTATTTATTATTTATTATTTATTATTTATTATTTATTATTTATTATTTATTATTTATTATTTATTATTTATTATTTATTATTTATTATTTATTATTTATTATTTATTATTTATTATTTATTATTTATTATTTATTATTTATTATTTATTATTTATTATTTATTATTTATTATTTATTATTTATTATTTATTATTTATTATTTATTATTTATTATTTATTATTTATTATTTATTATTTATTATTTATTATTTATTATTTATTATTTATTATTTATTATTTATTATTTATTATTTATTATTTATTATTTATTATTTATTATTTATTATTTATTATTTATTATTTATTATTTATTATTTATTATTTATTATTTATTATTTATTATTTATTATTTATTATTTATTATTTATTATTTATTATTTATTATTTATTATTTATTATTTATTATTTATTATTTATTATTTATTATTTATTATTTATTATTTATTATTTATTATTTATTATTTATTATTTATTATTTATTATTTATTATTTATTATTTATTATTTATTATTTATTATTTATTATTTATTATTTATTATTTATTATTTATTATTTATTATTTATTATTTATTATTTATTATTTATTATTTATTATTTATTATTTATTATTTATTATTTATTATTTATTATTTATTATTTATTATTTATTATTTATTATTTATTATTTATTATTTATTATTTATTATTTATTATTTATTATTTATTATTTATTATTTATTATTTATTATTTATTATTTATTATTTATTATTTATTATTTATTATTTATTATTTATTATTTATTATTTATTATTTATTATTTATTATTTATTATTTATTATTTATTATTTATTATTTATTATTTATTATTTATTATTTATTATTTATTATTTATTATTTATTATTTATTATTTATTATTTATTATTTATTATTTATTATTTATTATTTATTATTTATTATTTATTATTTATTATTTATTATTTATTATTTATTATTTATTATTTATTATTTATTATTTATTATTTATTATTTATTATTTATTATTTATTATTTATTATTTATTATTTATTATTTATTATTTATTATTTATTATTTATTATTTATTATTTATTATTTATTATTTATTATTTATTATTTATTATTTATTATTTATTATTTATTATTTATTATTTATTATTTATTATTTATTATTTATTATTTATTATTTATTATTTATTATTTATTATTTATTATTTATTATTTATTATTTATTATTTATTATTTATTATTTATTATTTATTATTTATTATTTATTATTTATTATTTATTATTTATTATTTATTATTTATTATTTATTATTTATTATTTATTATTTATTATTTATTATTTATTATTTATTATTTATTATTTATTATTTATTATTTATTATTTATTATTTATTATTTATTATTTATTATTTATTATTTATTATTTATTATTTATTATTTATTATTTATTATTTATTATTTATTATTTATTATTTATTATTTATTATTTATTATTTATTATTTATTATTTATTATTTATTATTTATTATTTATTATTTATTATTTATTATTTATTATTTATTATTTATTATTTATTATTTATTATTTATTATTTATTATTTATTATTTATTATTTATTATTTATTATTTATTATTTATTATTTATTATTTATTATTTATTATTTATTATTTATTATTTATTATTTATTATTTATTATTTATTATTTATTATTTATTATTTATTATTTATTATTTATTATTTATTATTTATTATTTATTATTTATTATTTATTATTTATTATTTATTATTTATTATTTATTATTTATTATTTATTATTTATTATTTATTATTTATTATTTATTATTTATTATTTATTATTTATTATTTATTATTTATTATTTATTATTTATTATTTATTATTTATTATTTATTATTTATTATTTATTATTTATTATTTATTATTTATTATTTATTATTTATTATTTATTATTTATTATTTATTATTTATTATTTATTATTTATTATTTATTATTTATTATTTATTATTTATTATTTATTATTTATTATTTATTATTTATTATTTATTATTTATTATTTATTATTTATTATTTATTATTTATTATTTATTATTTATTATTTATTATTTATTATTTATTATTTATTATTTATTATTTATTATTTATTATTTATTATTTATTATTTATTATTTATTATTTATTATTTATTATTTATTATTTATTATTTATTATTTATTATTTATTATTTATTATTTATTATTTATTATTTATTATTTATTATTTATTATTTATTATTTATTATTTATTATTTATTATTTATTATTTATTATTTATTATTTATTATTTATTATTTATTATTTATTATTTATTATTTATTATTTATTATTTATTATTTATTATTTATTATTTATTATTTATTATTTATTATTTATTATTTATTATTTATTATTTATTATTTATTATTTATTATTTATTATTTATTATTTATTATTTATTATTTATTATTTATTATTTATTATTTATTATTTATTATTTATTATTTATTATTTATTATTTATTATTTATTATTTATTATTTATTATTTATTATTTATTATTTATTATTTATTATTTATTATTTATTATTTATTATTTATTATTTATTATTTATTATTTATTATTTATTATTTATTATTTATTATTTATTATTTATTATTTATTATTTATTATTTATTATTTATTATTTATTATTTATTATTTATTATTTATTATTTATTATTTATTATTTATTATTTATTATTTATTATTTATTATTTATTATTTATTATTTATTATTTATTATTTATTATTTATTATTTATTATTTATTATTTATTATTTATTATTTATTATTTATTATTTATTATTTATTATTTATTATTTATTATTTATTATTTATTATTTATTATTTATTATTTATTATTTATTATTTATTATTTAGGTAATTTTATATATATATATATATATATATAAAATACGAAAAATATAAAATGTAAAAAAAAACTAAAAATAAAAAAATACCAATAAATGCAAAGCAGAAAAAAAGATGTACTACGGCATATTACATTTATATGTTAAGCATATACCATAATTAATACGTGGCTGCCGTGGCGTAACGGGCTTTCGCTCACATGCCGAATATGGAGGTTTGTTTCCCAGCTCAACACGAATTTTTCGAATTCTTCACTGCACCACCTCTGTCGAACTGCTGGCAGCACTGAAAGAGTAATAACTGTATAAGAAAGCTTCTCACATTTCACCGTTCGGAGTCGGCAAAAAATGTAGGTCCCCTCTGCTCATGAGAGGGAGATGACAATAGCGCGCACAACACGAGTAGTTGATGAGCAAGCTAGGCTCTGATCCCCCTGTGGGCTGTTGCACCATATAATTATTTTTATTATATAATTAATACATACGTCCTGGTGTATGCGCCCGTAATATGTTACGGACATAGTTAAGACTAGCGTAATTGTAAATATAGCAGCTAAGTACATTTAAGCTTCGGCTTGATTTATTATAGACTTAGCTTTAGCTTTTAGTCTTAAGTTAGTTTTTAGTCTTAGTCTTGAACTAGGTTAAGCTAAGTTATTGTTATCCCAAATTTTTGGAGTTTCCTTGGCTGAAAAATAAACTTTAAAATGAATTTAAAAATCGAGAACAAACATATAATAGAGAAGCCGAAAGGTAAAGAAAAAAACTGAAGAAGTGCTTAGAGCACTTGTTAAGTGTCAGTAAGATCCTACATCTATTACTTGTTTACTTAATTTTATCATGATTTTTAAATTTTCTCCCACTCCGTTTTTTATTCTAGTCCCATTTGATTTGGCTGTATTCAACGTTTCTGTGTAATATTCGGCGTCCTCATTATCCATGGTATGGAATAATGTTTTAAGTCCAGACCCTATTATATTAACTTATCCTCTACGAAATCTTGTTTGTGAACTCTATGCTCTAGCTTTATCAAATTATTTTTTACAGTTTCTTGGTACTTTTGCTAATATGTTTTACACATTCATCTTTAATTGTTTTACTGTATGGCTTTTATTTTCTATGAATGTGTTTAAGTTTCTAATAGTTATTTTGTTAACAAATGTAACATTTCTTCCTATTTCTCTAAGGGGTCCTATATGGTTAAAATATAATCCGCTATTATCCTTTAGTTTCCTTATTTCGATGTTCCTGGCTATTTTCCCGATGCACCAGGTGATCCTGTTAAGTTTGATCGAGTGTACTCTACCGACTTCCCTATGTGCTTATCAAATCGTCCTTTTGCTTTTTGTTTTGCATTCAAGGTCCTGTTTCTAGCTTTTACTGGTTTATTTAAGAGGTTCGCTTTTAGCTCATCTTAGTAGTCCAATGTGCTGTTCTCGTAGTTCGCATATAGCTCACTATACGAGTTCATATTAAGTGTGTGTTGTGTTACAACAGAAACTTGCGTAAGGCATTTGTTCATGCCAATTGTGCATGTTACTTAGTTTCTTTCCTATAACCTTTAAATGTTCGAGCAAACGACAGTGTGCTCCTTTTACACCACCGTTTGCCTGTGGATGGGCTATGCTAACAGCAAAGTGTTGCATTTTGAATATTATACAAAACTCCTCAAATAAAGCATTGCAAAATTCCACGCCGTTATCAGTCAAAATTTTTTTTGGCATTTGCATTTTGATGATGATGATGATTCGTGAGTGGCCGCCGTAGCGTAGTGGGTAGAGTGCGACGCTCACACGCCGAAGGATGTAGGTTCTATTCCCAGCTCAACAACAATTTTTCGAATTTTCCACGGCACCACCTCTTTCGAGCTGCTGACACCACTCAAAGAGTAATAACTGTCTAAGAAAGCTTTTCAAATTTCGCCGTTCGGAGTCGGCAAAAAACTGTAGGTCCCTTCTACTCGTGAGAGAACAGTAGCGCGCACAACACGAGTAGTTGATAAGCAAGCTAGGCCCTGGTCCTCCTTTGGACTGTAGCGCCAACAATTATTATTATTTGCATTTTTATTGATTTAGCTACTGTTTCCATGGCCTTATGTCTTACTGCTATGAATTTCATGAATTTTGATAAGTCATCCTGTATTGTAAGGATAAAATTTATATCCATCTTTTGTTTATTGTGGGTCAATCAATTCCACTGAGATTTTTTCAAAAGCTTTTCCTGCTGAAGTTTCTATTTTCATTCGGTTTCGTCTTATTTGCCTGGTTACTTTCTCTGTTTGACAATGTTTGCAATTTCTTATGCATTCCTCCACGTCTTTTTGCCTCCCTTTCCCGTAATATTTTGTCTTAAGTCGCTCTCTGTCCTGTATGGCCCCCCTATTAACCCATTATGGCTTTCTTTTATTATTCGTTTCCTTTCCTCTAAATCGATTGCTTCTCTACAGATATTATGTTCATCTGCTCCTGGTGCACCAAATTGCAATCCTTCTACTTGTTCCTTCCCCAATTCAACTGCGTTATTTGGAAGAGCTGAATTGTCCAATACAAGTCGTTTTGGATGGATTCAAGTCTGATATTCACCATATTAATGCTGGTGTTCCCCAGGGATCTGTTTTGTCTCCGACACTCTTCCTCATTTTTATAAATGATCTCTTGTCTGCTACTTCAAATCCTATTCATTCCTTCGCTGATGACAGTACCCTCAGCTTTTCATATTCGTTCCTTGGCTCACGTCCCTCCACTTCGGCCTTAGACTCGGAACGGCAGCGTATGTTAAGCACATTAAATTCCGACCTTGACAGCATAATCGATTGGCGAAATAAAAATAGAGTGGAATATAATGCTTCCAAAACCCAGTGCTGTCTACTGTCGTTAAAGCGAAGCATGAGCGCCCAAAACTAGAGTATAACGCTCCTATTTGGTCAGGTGCTTCTAAGACCTCCCTGCACCTGCTGGATAGAATTCAAAAGCGAGCGATAAAACTTATAGGTGACTGTAATATTAGGAAGTCGACTGACTCGTTAGAACACCGACGTAGTGCCGCGTCGTTATCACTCTTTTATCGCTATTTTAACAAGAAATGCTCAGATGAATTAGCCAGTTGCATTCCTCCCCTTCAAGAATTCACCCGCAATACACGCCTCGCTAGGAATGCCCACCAATTCACCCTCAAGCCCTCTTTCGGACGTACAATCGAATTCAGAGACTCGTTCTTTAGCCGTACTACACGAATCTGGAATGCTCTTCCCAGCTCGATTTTTCCTCCTCATTACAATCCACAGGCATTTAAAACCAATGTGCATCGGTACCTCCTCTCCCTTTCTTCCTCTATACCTTCTTGCTGTGACTTGATCCGGTCATTTAAGGGTACTCGCAACCCCTTTTGCACGCGTCAATTACAAAAAAAAAAAGTCTTGTAACCCTGTCAACACGGTATTCATTAAACGTTGAAAACATGCCGGAGCATTTTTGTATACTCAAAATGCCCATACGGAGCACTAAAAGCAGTCTTCTCGATATCTTTATGCTCGACTGGGATTTGGTGAAATCCCAAAGTGAGGTCTAGTGTAGTAAAATATCTGACCTTTCCTAATTGGTCAAGGAGTTCGTTAATGTTAGGAAGGGGATAATTATCTGCAATCGTCAACTCGTTGAGTTTGCGATAATCTACCACCATCGTTCATTGTTTATGCCGCTAGCATCAACCTTCTTTGTAACAATCCAACGAGGTGAGCTCCATGGCTCACTATGACTGTTAATATGCAGTCCTTCTTTAGCTTTTCAACCTGACTAAGTACCTCTTCCTCATGTACCTGTACGGTTTTGTCAACACTGGGGAACATCCTTCCGTACTCCTAATCTGATGCCTTGTCACATTAGTGTGAGTTAGCTTTTCATCCTTTATACTAAAAATGCCACTGTAATTTTGTATTATTCTAACACCTCTTTGTTCATATGTTCTGTGCTTATATACCCTGTTACCTCTGATACTCCTTTTTGTTGATTTCAAAGGCATTTAGATTTCTTCGGATTTCGCTAACGTTAAAATCTTCTTCAATTGTATTAAGAATAGTGGCCACACATTCACCATTGTTGTTTTTTTGTTATGGATTCTTATATAATTATCCCTTTCTTTACTAGTTGCCTTGGCACAACTAAGTCCTTTTTTACTTCATTACTATTTTTTTATTTTACAACTCTGAATGATTCAGTTTTTCATTTCAAATACTTCTCTTCGCTGAAGTACTTTAAAGTTAATTCTTCGTACCTGTTTTTCAATATGCTTTCAGTATATTCGATAGAGTAACCTATTCTCCTTCCTTGAGAAAATGTCTAGTATTCCATTTTCCACTACTTAAGTCTTTAGTTCTCTTATTACAGCACGAACTTTATTATTTGGAAATAAACAGATATTCTTAACTACCTCTTTTTAAGGATTGGAACTTGTTCCTTGTTGACTAGAACTTGGTCCAGGGTCACTTGAGCAGTTTCCTTGTGTATTTTGTTTATACCTTTCTCTCTAGGTCCGCAATTTCTGGTAAAGAGCATGGTTTCTGTTAATTCTTGCTAAATTTCTACTCGAATAATCCCTGCTAGCATTTGATCTAAATAAGTTTAACCGTTGCTCTTCCTCTTAAGCACAAAGAAGCATAAAACCTTAGCTGAAGAGAGTAGAGCTAAGGTTTTATGATTCTTTGTCCCAACATTTGATGTTAGTTTCTCCTACAATCCATTAATAAATACAGTGAGGGTCTGGCTCTTAATATAGTCGATCTGTCTTTTTTTCTTTTTTTATATTATATTATATTATATATATTATTATGTATATGTTTATATATATATATATAGATTATATATAGTCATATTTTATATATTTATTATATATATATATATATATTATTTTCATTTATATTATGTAGTTTGCTCTGCATCAATCTCCTTTCCAACATTTCGACTCTCTGTGGATACAAGTCACAGATTTATTCCTTTTTAATAATAATAGCAATTTTATGTCGCGACATTCCACAGGGGAACCAGGGCCTAGCTTGCTCATCAACTACAGGTGTTGTGCGCGCTACTGTTCTCTCACGAGTAGAAGGGACCTATAGTTTTTTGCCGACTGCGAACGGCGAAGTTTGCGAAGCTTTTTCTTAGAAGGTTATAACTCTTTAAGTGTTGTCAGCAGCTCGAAAGAGGTGGTGCCGTAAAAAATTCGAGGTGTTCGGCCGGGAATCGAACCTAGACCTTCGGAGTGTGAGCGTCGCACTCTACCCACTACGCCATGGCTACTACATTCCAATCTTACCTTAGGCTAGTTAAGTTCCTGTGCAATTGCGGTTCCTTAAAGACACCGTACAATTATTTTTTCAACGCTGAAACTAAACACCTCATCGCCGTTATTATTAAAAGTAGGGATAAAGGATGTTAAGATACTGCTTGGTATTTCGGACATTATTGTATTTAAATTTCGTTGACATATCCTACCCAAATTTCCTTGACATATGAGGACATAAAAGCTTTTCTTCTAACCCACCTAGAAAGTAATATCCAATACTTTCCCTCGTTTTCTTCTACTCACTCACAACTTTTTCTCTCTCCTGAGGGAAGATTGGTGAGATACATTCACTAGGATATGTAGGAGTATCTCACCGCTGCTACCAATTTTTTATTTTTTGGCTGGAACATAAAAAAGAAAAAAAGCACACACGGGCTGAATCTTGGCTGTGATTTCGCCTCCAATGTTACCGTTGTGTATAACAACCGTAGAACAAATAAACAACCACCGTGGAAAAAAATAGTAAATGATCAAGAGGAGATACGATTAAAAAACACACTTTATTCCATATTCAGTAGCGGTCAGAATTAAACTTAACATTTTTTCATTATCTTATCTCTGCTTATAAACCAATTGCTGCTGACGATCGTCGTTGGTGGTATCGAAAGTCGGCGGTCGTCGGTCGTCGTCGATGAAATACCACTCCTTAGCACCTGTGGGAACATAATTATTTTTTTACTTCGTCATTATCTGGCACATTTTCCTTTGTGAGCATTGCGCCTTCCTAACAAATTATATATGCATTGCATGCCCATGTTTCTGCTATTGTTCTTTTAAAAAATGTATACTATTCATGTGTTGAACCTTAACTGATGTTGGCGCTGCGGACACAACGCCGCTTTTGGGGAGGGGGTATCTTTATTTAGTTATTTAATTTTTTCAAATTCTTTTTATACTAAGTTTTTTATTCATTTTTTTAAATTTCAGTTTATTTTTGTTTTGCTTAATTCATTTTCTTACATACATACATAAAAGTACTTAAAACTAAGCTATAATCTACTGATCCTAATTCTAACTTACTGACTCTTCATGAGCACTCTAAGCTGTTGTAGAATTTTTTGCTTATTGCGTTTAAACCTATATACATGACTTAAACCTATATACATTTTTTAAATTCCTCCAAAAAAATTATATACTTGGATTTCTAAATTTGTCTTTTTCTTAACTTAACCTACACCTTACGTCCTATCTATAATATCTTAAAAATGAACATAAACTTAAACTTACACTTAATATTTACAATTAAATAACTTAAGACTTAACTCTACTTATCTATTTAGCAATCTAAACTATGTCCGTACAACGTTAGTTAGCGGCACTGAAGGCTGATTCTGGTGCAACCACCCGTAAAAATGTCGTTCTTCGGCAGAGACTGCTTTGCCACGGGCAGAAATCGCATAGGAGTTCCTCGTGGCTGCGAGCAACGTCCTCCTCTTATTGAAGTCGCTTTTCTACTGTTCGGCGTACGGAAGATGATAGAACAGCCTTTTCTATCTTGTATCAGGCCTTTAGTGTCTAAGTAGAGGAAAGCTTCAGGAGGAATGAAGCCGTTAAGACGCACCCGTTCATCGTACATTTCGTTAGCCCCAAATATCAGACTGTTTGTTGAAGCCGTGGCTCGAGCAGGGTGCTCCGAACCAATTTAAAATGCCGAATACACCGCCTTTCGAACACCCTCATCTTTTCTATTTGGGAAGGACTTACGTTGAACCACAAAGGGCAACCATATACCGTGACTGGCCGGATGAGGGCCATGTAGCAGATTACCTTCACTCTGGTGTCAAGTTAACTTGACTGCTATAAAACAACCCTCTTGCCATAGCGAAGGCTTGCACAGCCTTGATCAGAGCTATATCTACATGGATACCACCATATAGATACTGGTCTAACCAGATGCCAAGATATCTAACTATATTTTTCACGGTCAACGGCCGTCCTAGTGGATCAACTATGTAGAACTTGCGCCATTTCATTTCGTCGGTCAACTTCCTGTCGTCGCAAAATCGTTGAATTTCATCGAAATCACTCTGCAACAAACAGTTCATTTTTTCTACCATCGCACCTGATCTGTACGTGATTAGATCATCGGCAAACGCTATTACGTTAGGCATAGAATCTATAAGATCACTGTTGAGTATAGTAAACAAGATCGGCGAACCCATCGCCCCTTGTTGCAACCAATTTTTTATATGGAACACATTTGTGGAAATTTCGTTGCAATTTTTCACAACGAACTTCCTACCTGTTACCATGTCATAGACCATGTATAGCAATGTTTTATAAATGCCGAGCCTGACCAACTTGAGGAAGAGACCTTCTAACCATACGGTGTCGAATGCCTTTTCCATGTCAATCAAGCAGGCCCCTGTGCACTGTGTTTTGTTTCTATTCCACTGAATGTAGGAAACCAATTAAGACGCTTGATGAATAGTGTCGTCCTCCGTCTTGAAGCCAAATTGGTTTTCCGGCATTAATTGTTTTTCCTTAACCCATTCTTTCAGAGCTCAAATGACTATCTCGAATACCTTATGCACGGAAGAAGACTTATAGACCGGAGATTTGTAGGGATGGAAGTATCTTTGTCCCGTTTTGGAATTGACTGTACAACAACTGTTTTCCAATATGCATTTAGTAATGCATTGTTCATAAACAGAGTTGTGTATTTTTCGCCTCTGAGGGTAGATAGTTGAGTTAATCTTTGGATAGAACTGTACCCATCATCGGCGACGGCATTATTTGCCGATCGTCACTGAATGTTGGCATCACTTCTACCAAATCTCCGACGTGATAGGAACGCCATCTACGGTACGCTGGAGTAGAGCACCCCGGAAGGAGGAAGAAGGAAGATGAAGAGGAAGAATTAACGGATTTAGATATAACGGGAGAGAAGCTGCACTGAATTTAAAGTTTTTGGCTTGTCATCCTATTTTTCATTATATTTTTCATTGTTTGAAGTGACGAATAAATCTTTGTAACCAAATACTGTAAAAAGTGCTATTTTAATTATTAACATTCTTTAAATTCATAAAATATAATCTCCCAAATACTACTCCGATCGTGATGGCATCGCCAGCCACGAGCGATGAAGAACAACATGCGGATGCTTGTCCGATTTGCGGTAAGCAAGACACAGGAGAGAACATGGTGGAATGCACTAAGTGCTTATGTTGGATACATTTTATCTGCGCCCGCAGAGGAGACAGTGTAGCTGATGATCCTACTTGGATCTGTCCAGGGTGTCACCCAGACGACGATACTGTTCCACGCCCAAACCCACTAATAGTCAAAGGAGCATCATTGTTGCAGCTCTAGAAAATTCTAGAGCACGTCTTCTTGAGCTTGAAAGGGAGGCCAGTCTTCTGAAACAGTTATCCCTGCTGGACGACGTAGCAAACACATCACATCCGTCAGTTCCTGCAAAAATATCTACAGAACATCCCCGCATCCCTACGCCGACGTCGCCTATAGAAAAGAAGGTGCAGTTTATACCACCTGCTGCATCTATAACCTCGTCAAACAGCAAATCTCCATCGTCCAACGAACAACACCAAGTAATCCAGACACCAAGCCACTTAACCGGGGTAAGTGCTCCTATTATTGATTCAACTTCATTAGCAGCCCGTCAAACCATTGGAAAAGAGCTACCAACCTTCAATGGGAAACCTGGTGAGTGGTTGCTCTTTTATACCTCGTATACTCAGTCAAATAGCATATGTTCCTTCCTACCCGGTGAAAACTTGGAAAGACTCCGAAGAGCCATAAAATATCCTGCCAGAAGATATGTAGAAGGCCAACTCACAGATCCGAGGAATATACCTACGATCCTTTCCACCTTGGAAAGATTATTTGGCATGCCAGAGCTGGTCGTAAAGGATTTAATTGAACAGGTTAAGGCCCTCCCAACACCCAGAGAGACCAAGATGGATACGATCGTACAATACGCGGTCAGCATCTTTGACCTGACTGTATTGCTCAATACCGACGACGTGCGACTTACGCCATACCGTAATAACCCTTTCCTTATTGATGAAATGCTAACCCGACTGACTGCGGAGAGTTTTTCACACATAAATAATGAATCAGATACGCGCTTCAGATACGTCCCTATCAGTATTATTGTCGGTGATGCAATAAAAGAAATATATGCGTTTTTGGACGAAGGTTCATCGACTACCTTGATCTCACAAGAACTCGCGGACGAATTGAAGCTTGGCGGTGAAAAGAGCCCTTTACAGATTGGATGGACGGATAATTCAACCATGCGAATCGAGGAAAATTCTATGAAAGTGACTCTGCGGATTCGTGTTAGAACAAAACCAAAAAGTATAAAAGCACGCACAGTAGCTAAGTTGATCCATCCAACACAATCATTAAACTACAAACACTTGGCTGCAGAGTATCAACATCTTAGAGCGCTTCCTGTGAAATCGTATCGAAATGTTAATCCCAGTCTTCTAATTGGTTTGGACAATTGGCACTACGCTGTACCTACGAAAGCGCAAGAAGGCAAGGAATTCGACCCGATTGCTGTAATGGACAATATTTGCAATGAGTAAAGTGATTAAGGAAAATCCAAAACGAAAATGTTAAATATTCACAACTGTCATAACTGCTGTGAAGCAGATGATGATCTGTTCGATTTGGTGAAGCGTTTTTATACAGTTGACAGAGTTGGAGTTCAGCCGAGTATTACCAAAATTCGATCACAGGAAGACAATAGGGCTCGGGAAATAATACAAAGCACTTTAAAGCGAAGAACTGACAACAAGTACGAAGTTGGTTTATTATGGAAGAGAGATGGAATAGATTTCCCAAACAGTAAGAACGTTGCGATAATGAGACTAAAAAGTTTTGAACGAAATCTTCGTAGGAATCCAGAGCGCCTTGACGCAATTAATGAGATAATAAAAGATTATGAAAGGAAGAAGTATATTCGCCGCTTCACGTCTGAAGAAATGCAAATGCCGATTAATAAGGTTTTTTATCTCCCAATCTTTCTCCATAAGAGTCCAAATAAGACAAAGGTACGTCCAATATGGGATTTTGCAGCTGAGATAGATGGAGTCTCTTTGAATTCTTTGTTGCTTAGTGGCCCTGACCTCACCGCTTCACTCGTTGGAATTTTGTTTCGGTTTAGACAACGTCGAGTAGCAGTGGTAGCAGATATTAAGAAAATGTTTCACAGGGTGTGGATTAAAGAGAGTGACGTGCAAGCTCAAAGGTTTTTATGGAGGTTTGGTGACATCAACGCCTTGCCAATTGAGTTTGTGCTGCAAGTAATGTCTTTTGGCGCCACATGTTCTCCAAGTTGTGCTCAATTGGCGAAGAATGCGAATGCAGAAGAGTTCAAACCCGATTTCGTGGATGCCTACAATGCCATCGTAGGGAATCATTATGTGGATGATTGGCTACAAAGCTTCAACACTGTAGACGAAGCTATTCGTATTGGAAAAGAAGTGAGAGAAGTACATGGTCGTGGCGGCTTTGAAATTCGAAACTGGAAGTCAAATTGTATAGAAGTTCTGCGTGAGTTGGGCGGTGATGAGCATATTAACAAACTGAATTTGCACTTAGAAGATTCTGCGGAAAAGGTGTTGGGGATGTTTTGGTGCACTTCATCGGATTCCTTTAAATTTCTGCTCGACCTCAACAAGGGCGGTCCAGATGTGCTTCGTGGAGAAAGAGTACCAACAAAACGCGAGCTTCTCAGAGTGGTTATGAGCATTTATGATCCTTTAGGACTGATTGCTCATTACGTGGTGCGATTCAAAATACTCCTGCTAGATATATGGCGATCTAAAATACACTGGGATGAACCCATTACAACAGATCAGAACGCAGTCTTCGTCCAGTGCATAAAACTGTTTCCTAAGCTGGTGGAACTTAAAATCCCGCGGTGTCACCTGAATGGAATGGTTCACTTAGATCTGAAAATACAGCTTCACACCTTTGTTGACGCATCAGAATTAGCTGAAGCAACTGTATGCTATCTCCGTATAGAGCGAGGTGACTTGGTGAAATGTTCCTTAGTGGCGGCAAAAACTCATGTAGCGCCCCTACAGTTGACATCAGTTCCTGATCTCGAGTTAGAGAGTGCTCTCCTTGGAGAAAGACTTGCTGATTCCGTCAAACGTCATCACGAGATAATGATCAGCAAATTCATTTACTGGAGCGACTCGAAAGTTACCTTAGATCGGATCCGGATGACTGATCTACGACAGAAAAAAAAGTTTGTGGCCTTTAGGGTGTGTGAGATTCAGGAACTGACGAATCCATTGTGTTGGAGATATGTCCCGTCTAAGGACAATGTAGCGGACGACGCTACAAAGTGGGTACGCATTCCGAGCCTTGATGCTGGGGACCGATGGTACTTGGGTCCAAGCTTTCTCTATAAATCAGAAAGTCAATGGTCAGTAAAGGACGAAGATGAACATGTCTCCAAGGAGGACTCAGTGGAAGATCATGCCAATTTCCACTCAATTGGTCAGCCTCTAATACAATTCGAAAGATTCTCTTCTTTTCAGAAATTGAGGAAGACCGTGGCTATTTTGTATGGTTTCCGGTACCCCGAAACTGTAACTCAATTCCAACGAGCGGATGCTTATTTGTATAGAGCAGCACAAAGCAGTTTTCGCAGTGAAATTTCTGCTCTCTGTTCGGAAAATTCAGCGCGGATAAGCACTGTTCTGGAGAAAAGTCCACTTCGCGATCGAAACCCATATTTGGGCGATCCTGAGGGTCGGTGGTCGAATAGACAAAGCCCAATACGCCCCACTGTCAACTAGAAGACCAGTTATTCTTCCTAGAGATAGTCACCTCACGTTGCTGATTGTCCGCGGATTCCATGAGGAGTATCATCATTCTTTCCACGAAGTCGTCATAAATGAACTGAAACAGCAGTTTGATATTCCTGGCCTCAGATCGTTGCTAAAAAACATTCGGCGTCGCTGCGTGATCTGTCAGATACGTTCACCAAGGATCATTAAACCAAAGATGGGTGAGCTCCCATACGGCAGACTGGCTGCATACGAACCTCCGTTTACATTTACTGGGATAGATTTCTTGGGCCCGGTATTGGTGAATGTACGGAGGTCAAGAGAGAAGCGCTGGATGGTTCTCTTTACATGTTTAACAACTCGAGCCATCCATGTAGAGGTAGCGGCTAGCCTGGATACTGACAGTTGCGTAATGTGTCTGAGAATCTTCATGAACCCACGGGGCCAACCAATAGAGATACGCACCGATAGAGTAACCAACTTCATTGCCACCGAGAAGTTACTTCGTGAAGAAATAAAACGTGTCGACTTTGATGGAGTGACGAGAACCTTTCAGCAGTCCTGCATAAAGTGGACATTGAATCCTCCTGGAGCACCTCACATGGGGGGTGCGTGGGAGCGAATGGTGAGGACGTTCAAAGTGGCATTTTATTCAGCTCTTCCAAAATACAGCATTAACGACTGGGTGCTGAAAGCATGCGTAACAGAAGCTATATTTATAGTAAACTCCAGGCCATTGACGCACGTTCCAGTTGAAGCGGGGTCTTACGACGTCCTCACTCCTAACCACTTTCTGCTAGGAAGTAGCAACGGAGTAAAAACAATTGGAAATATGCCAGATAATGTTCGCTGTTGTCCTAAAGGCTATATAACGTCACAGATGTTTCGAGATCGTCTATGGAAACTATGGGTCGAAGGCTACCTCCCTAGTTTGGTAAGAAGATCAAACAATTTTTCTCTTGTAGATCCAATGAAATCTGGGGACTTCGTCATAATATGTGATCCCGCATTGCCTGCAAACACCTGGCCAAAGGGCGTGATAAAAGAAGTCTTTACAGGGAAAGATGGGCAAGTCCGTTCAGCTATAGTTAAGACGCAGTATGGCGAATACCATAGGCCCGTTTCTAAGTTGGCGCTTGTGAACCTAGATAATGGTGAGACAGCTATGGAACCCGAATCAAGCAGTGTCTCACGGGGTGGGGAAAATGTTGGCATCACTTCTACCAAGTCTCCGAAGTGATAGGAACGCCATCTACGGTACGCTGGAGAAGAGCACCCCGGAGGAAGAAGGAAGATGAAGAGGAAGAATTAACGGATTTGGATATAACGGGAGAGAAGCTGCACTGAATTTAAAGTTTTTGGTTTGTCATCCTATTTTTCATTATATTTTTCATTGTTTAAAGTGACGAATAAATCTTTGTAACCAAATACTGTAAAAAGTGAATGTCATTATGATCTCTCCTACGAAAGATTTTATCTACTTGCAGGAACATGCAAGCGTCTAGTTTAACTTTGTTTCGCTAGTCATTAGCACGTCAGGATTGTGGTTTTGCTAGAAAAGAAAAAGCTGTATTTGTAGTACGATCCTTATCAGCGAATTAATTCACTGATAGGATCTTAAGAGGTTCAGCTGCGCACGTTCCCATTATACTTGCTGGGCGTTTGGCGCGCAAAACAGCGCCAAATAGACAAC
This sequence comes from Eristalinus aeneus, assembly GCA_955652365.1. NCBI lineage: Eukaryota > Metazoa > Arthropoda > Insecta > Diptera > Syrphidae > Eristalinus > Eristalinus aeneus. The sequence goes on along the minus strand of OY019135.1, from coordinate 1,574,299 downwards.
GTCTACTCGGGCTGTTTGCTCTAGGAAACTGCTCTGTAAATCCACCATATGTTTCTTCATAGCGATTATCTGCGCTTGCATCGTCTGGATGGAAGATTTATTGAGGGCTCTGCCTCGGGTTGCCTGGCCATAGGAGGCTGGGTAACCTTCGGCACTATACGTTGTACTGGTTGTCTGCCAGACACAATTTTGGAGTAGGAGATACCAGGCGGAACGTTGCTAGCCATAACATGGGCCGCTGGCCTGGCTGCTACCTTTTTGTCGTTCCTTGCTTCTTTTACTTTCTGTCGAAGTTCTTTAATTCGTGGGCACCCCAAATACACTGCGGGTGTCCGTTTCCTTCGCAGAGTACACATTTGTTGTGTTGTCCTGCAGGCTGTGTTTACCGATGACTCCAGCAAAGATGTCTTGCTTTCCCAGCTGAGCGTTGAAATCTCCTAGAACAATCTTGATGTCATCGCTGGGGCATCGATCGTATGTTCTTTCTAGGAGATCATAGAAGACATCCTTCTCCCTGTCGGGGCGTGAGCGCATATTAGGCTGATTTCCCGAATTTAGCCTTGATGCGGATTGTCATGAGGCGTTCGCTAACGGGGTCGTAGCTCAAGACTTTTTGCCTAAGTCTGCCTCGAACAACAAATCCGCATCCGAATAAGCGCTGCCTTCTTACTCTATAGCAATTGCTGTAGTAGATATGGCAGTTCTTCATCGTTTTTATGGAAGGCCCATCCCATCGCACTTCCTGGATGGCGGTAATGTCTGCCTTGTAGCAGTCAAGGGCCTTCGCCCTTGTTGTTCGGCTGCACGTGGCCTGTTAAGGGACCTCACATTCCACGTGCAAAACCAAAAATCATTGTCCTTAAAACGTTTGCTGGGGTCGTCAACAGTTGATAAGTCCTTATCCGAGGCATATCGGGTTCTCTGAGCTATATGATTTTTACGTGGTGAGTATGTTATCCTCACGCATAACCCACAGACTGGTAGGCCAGGCCCATTATTTAAACCCTCGAGCAGAGGGGCTAGCTGTGTACATTGGTTCACCATACAACGGGTGTTGTGATGGCTATCCAGGGGTCGCCGCGTGGAGTCTATATATCAACTTGATCTGTGCACTAACGAGGATAGCCTTGGCAGCTCGCCATGTTGAGCGCAATCAACGACGTTACCTCGCGTGCACAGGCCCATGCCCCCTATGTTGCCAGGTCAGAAGGGGTGAAATATTTCTTGCATCGCTTTAAGAAACCTAGACATTTCGCTGCATTTTTGGCGATCTCGAATATGTGATCGTTCCAACTGTGTTGAGTTGATGCTCGTATCGAGGATGGAAATTCGTTCAATTTCAACAATGCAGGAGCCATTCGTAGATAATGGCAGGTGGTTTTGAGAACGCTAGAGTGACAGTAGACAGCACTGAGTTTTGGAAGTATTAAATTGCACTCTATTAATTTTACCCCAAATAAATTATGCTCTCAAGATCGGAATTTGATGAGCTTAACATATGCTGCCGTTCTACGTCAATGACCGAAGAGGAGGGACGAGAGCCGAGGAACGAATATGAAAAGCTGAGGGTACTGTCATCAGCGAAGGAGTGAATTGGATTAAAAGTGACAGACAGGAGATCATTTATAAGAATGAGGAAGAGAAAAAACGGAGCCCTGGGGAACACCAGCATTAATATGGTGAATATCAGACTTGAGCCCATCCAATACAACTTGTATTGGACAGTTCGAAAGGTAATTTCTAATCCATTGAAGAAGAGATTCATCGCCTGATGCCAGACTCTGTCAAATACTTTTGCAGAGTTAATAGATAATGCGTCCTTATCCGAGGCATGTCAGGGTTTCGGAACTATTTGTATTTACGTGGTGAGGAAATTAACCGCAGGCCTCGCGCCGGGAATAAAATCCGCCTCCACCTCGTAGTGAAACATCTTGTGCATTAAAAAGAAATAAAAGTATATATATATATGTTATAATAAATTACAAAAAAAAAACAAAGCTCATTTGTGTTGTGAAGTGCAGTGAAGCGATGTAGTTTAGCACGCACGGTGCCGTCCCTCCCCCTCGCCATCCTTCACAAGCCGCTGCTAGGCATCCTCGGTCGCAACTCCCGTTTGTTTTCCAGACGGGCTGGGGCGATGACTGAGTTTGCTTAGCATCTGACGAAGCGGATTATGAAGTGTGAATTTTTGTAAGTGGATCAACTCAAATCAATGTAAGGGCATAACACCTACATTGATTTTTGTTGTGAAGCTATAGCAAGGACTTACACTTCTTATTTCTGCTTTTTACCAGCTGCGTAGTCGAAGTTGGTTTACTTAATGTCTGTGATTGATATGGGAGGGAAATTCCGATGATGTGATGATGCAACGTTGCAACGTTGATGTGAGCAACGTTCGTGGGCTAAGAGCGAATCTCTTTGCTCTGTACGTCCACCTCCGCTATAAACCAGCTCTCTTAGCGCTAAGTGAAACACAGGTAGGTGAGAATACCGACTTGTCGAATTTGAACCTGCCTGGATATAGCTTAGTGCCTTTGTTTTTCCCACATCGCGGTCTCGCTATTTACGTGAGTAGTGATGTTGCTTACCAACTTCAACCACAATGCGGCCACTGTTCCAATCCGGAATTTAACTTCCTGTGGTTAAAACTCCATGCCCGTAAGCAGTTAATCCACTATTGCTTTATTTATAGAAGTGCAAACCTTCAATGAATTTGATGCGCTATCCGACTGCATCACACGATTTGTATCTCTGTATCGTCGCACTGAAATCGTTACTGCGGACGATTTCAATGTACACAATTCTTCTTGGCTTCGACATTCCAACACCCGAAGGAAGGTATGTTGAAATCTTTGCTGAGGTAAACAATTTGTCCCAGCTTGCGAATGAGCCAACACAGATACCTGACGTTGCAGATCATACCGCCAACACCTTGGACCTATTTCTCACATCTCATCCTGAGAAGTACTCAGTTGACATGCTGTCGCCTCTAGGCTCATCAGATCACTGTGTTGTATCAGCCAATTTTCCATTCAGTTAGGGAGCAAATCCCTAAAAGAACGTCTGGCTCTACGAGAAAGCCAACTGGAGCGGCCTAAACAAACAGGTTGAAAGAAATAATCTTCCGGACTTTCAAAGCCAACCCTTCTGAAAAAAACCGGAAAACCGGAAGAAATTCAAAAGGGCCCGAAATGATTCCAATGAATTAATAAGACGTGTTAAATTCTCCTATGATCAAAAGTTGAGGCAAAAAGTGCTGCATTGTCCCAAGGGCAGCAAAATTTGTTGGTCATTTGTAAAAAACGTAAAGAATTCCGCCTCGTCTTCAATTCCAACGCTCATTTGCAATGACATTCCAACTATCAGCTCTTTGGACAAAGCAAATTTGTTAGCTGCACATTTTGCAGCCAGCTCAAAGCTTCCAGATTGCGCTCTGTCCGCGCCCGCCCCTAAAAAAGGCGAACCATAGCACTTACGTCCCTACTATCCAAGATCACGGAAACGCTGATAAATCGTCAGCTTGTGAAATATCTTGAAACCGAGAAGCTTCTTAATGACCGGCAATACGGCTTCCGCAGAAACAGGTCCACTGGTGATTTGAAGGCTTATCTCACCGAAAAATGAAACCAATCTTTGCACAATGTAGGAGAAAGCAAGATCGCTGCATTTAATATTTCGCATTTGACAGAGTCTGGCATCAAGCTCTCGTGCCGAAAATGCGTGCTTTTGCATCGATGAATCTCTTCTTCAATGGATTAGAAATTACCTTTCAAACCGTTCAATACAAGTTGTATTGGATGGGTTCAAGTCTGATATTCACCATTTTAATGCTCCCCAGGGCTCCGTTTTGTGTCCGACACTCTTCCTCATTCTTATAATTGATCTCCTGTCTGTCACTTATAATCCAATTCACTCCTTCGCTGATGACACTACCCTCAGCTTTTCATATTCGTTCCTCGGCTCTCGTTCCTCCTCTTCGGCCATTGACTTAGAACGGCAGCGTATGTTAAACTCATTAAATTCTAAACTTGACAGCATAATTGATTGGGGTAAAAGGAATAGAGTGGAATTTAATGCTTCCAAAACTCAGTGCTGTCTACTGTCACTCAAGCGTTCTCAAAACAACCTGCCATTATCTATGAATGGCTCCTGCATTGTTGAAACTGAACGACTTTCCATCCTCGGTACGTGTATCAACTCAACACTAAGTTGGAACTATCATATATTCAAGATCGCCAAAAATGTTGCGAAATGTCTAGGTTTCTTAAAGCGATGCAACAAATACTTCACCCCTTCTGACCTGGCAACAATATATAAGGCGTACATCCGCCCAAAGCTTGAGTACAACGCTCCTATCTGGTCCGGTGCTCCTAAGACCTCTCTCCACCAACTAAATAGAATCCAACAGCGAGCGATAAAACTTATTGGTGATAATAATGCTGCGAAGTCAATCGACTCGCTCGAACATAGACGAAATGTTGAGTGTCTATCACTATTTTATCGCTATTTCAACAAAAAAAAAAATGCTCTTACGAGTTAACCAGCTGCATTCCTCCTTTTCAAGAATTCACCCGCAATACCCGCCTCGCTAGGAATACTCACCCGTTCACCCATAAGCTAGGGTGTACATATTGCACGCCAGAAAAAAGAGGACATTTGGTGCTAAACAAACCTCCCTTTCAAGAATGCACCCGCAATACCCGCCTCGCAAGGAATGCTCACCCGTTCACCAATAAGCTAGGGTGCCCATATTGCAAGCCAGAAAAAACAGGACATTTTGTGCTAAACAACGGAAATGCTACTTTAAGCACATCTTCGGACGTACAGTAAAGTTTAAAGACTCGTCCTTCAACGGCACCACACGAATATGGAATGCTCTTCCCAGCCCAATTCCTTCTTCTTCTTCTTCTTGTGGCGCTACAGTCCGAGGTGGGCCTGGGCCTCAACTAACATGCCTCTCCAGCCAGCACGATCTTTCGCCAGCTGCCTCCAGTTGCGCACTCCAAGTTGGTTGAGGTCCTTCTCCACCTCTGTGCGCCACTTTAGTCTAGGTCGTCCTCTGTTGCGTTGTACCAATGGCTCGGATTCCAAGACTTTTCGAGCCGGAGCAGTGGTGTCCATACGCTCTACACGGCCTAGCCATCTTGAGCGTTGTTGCCGTAGACGCTCTCATTAAATCTTCTCCTCCAGATGCCATCAACGCAAAACAGGGCCAAAAATCGCACGAAACACTTTTCTCTTGAAAAGACTAAGGGCTTCCTCATCCGCCTTTGCTAACGTCCAAGATTCCGCGCCATATAGTAGGACGGGGATGATCAAGCTGTCATATAAAGCGAGCTTAGTTCTTCGAGAGAGGGCTTTATTACTCACTTGCCTCTTGCGCCCAAAGAAACAGCGATTGGCAAGAGTGATTCTGCGTTTGATTTCGGTACTGATGTTGTTGTCCCTGTTTACCGCGGAGCAGAGGTAGACGAAGTCCTTGACTACCTCGAAGTTTCTGCTGCCCAGCGTGACGCTCCGTCCGAGACGTCAATGTTGTGTGTCCTTCCTTGAGGACAGCATGTACTTTGTTTTGCCCTCATTTACCGCCGGACCCATTTTAGCAGGTTCAATACCAGCGAACGCTTCATTGACGACTCGCTGTGTTCGTCCAATCACGTCAATGTCGTCAGCGTAAGCTAGCAATTGAACTTACTTCTGGAAGATCGTGCCTCTGGTGTTGACTTGTGAGTTACGCACGATCTTCTCGAGGATGATGTTAAGGAAGTCACATGACAGTGCGTCGCCTTGTCTAAAACCTTTTTTGACATTGAAGGTCTCGGTGAGTTCGGTACCGACCTTGACGGAGCAGCGAGAGTTCTTCATCGTCATCCTACACAATCTGACGAGTTTGGTAGGAATGCCAAAACTAGACATGGCACTGTATAGCTCGTCTCTATGCACACTGTCATATGCGGCCTTGGAATCAACGAATAGGTGGTGAGTGTCAATTTGCATTTCTTGGGTCTTTTCCACGATCTGTCGTAATGTGAAGATTTGGTATATTGTGGACTTCCCTGGCCTAAAACCATACTGATAGGGACCTATCAGGTCACGGACAAACGGTTTCAGACGCTCACACAATACGGCAGAGACGATCTTGCATGCAATGTTCAGGAGAATAATCCCTCGGTAGTTGGCGCAGACAAAGGGGTCTCCTTTCTTGTGAACCGGGCAAACGACGCCGAAATTCCACTCATCGGGCATGCTTTCCTCCGACCATATCTTACAGATGGTCTGGTGCATGCGCACAAAGAAGTCATATCCAGCTGGTTTAAATAGTTCTGCGGACAGTCCGTCCGCTCCAGCAGCTTTGTTCGACTTCAGCTTGGATATTGCTATCCACACCTCGTCTAAGTCGGGGGGACGGAATGCTTGTCTATCATCGTCCAAATTAAGTGGAACATTCTGCCTAACAGCGGGATTTGGGCCGTCATCGCCGTTAAGGAGTCTGCAGAAATGATCCTTCCAGATTCTCAGCACAGACTGCGACTCTACTACGACATGGCCGGTTTGGTCCCGGCAGGCCTTGGTCCGAACCTTGTATCCTCCGGATAGCTTGTTTACCTTTCGGTAAAACGTTCGGACTTCATTCCTGCCAAAGCACCTTTCCATTTCCTCGACCGCGCGCTTCTCATGCTCCTTCTTCTTCCTTCTGAGAAGCCGGTGCTCTTCCCTTCTTTTCTGTTCGTAGAGTTCACGAACAGCCCTCGTTGTTCGATGCAGCGTCGCCTTATAGGCGTCTTGTTTGGCTGCGTGCGCTTGCCTGCAATCGTCGTCAAACCATGGGTTCCTTCTGGGTGGTGACGTGAAACCCAGCACATCAGTGGCAGCACATCAGCCACATCAGCCATCTTTGATGGCTTCTTGACAACGTTTCCATTCTTCTTCTATGCTTAGTGCAGGAAGCGTCGAACTCTGAGCGAGTTTCAGGGAGACTCGGTCGGCAAAGTTCCCAGCAATCAGCTGCGATTGTAGCTTTTCGACGTCAAACCGTTTTGGTCTTTCTCGACTCCAGTGCTCTCTCGATATCCGGGTTCTTACCTTGGCTACAACAAGGTGATGATCCGATTCAATGTTTGCAACTTGGAAGGTTCGGACATCGAGAATACTGGAGGAGTGTCTGACGTCGATCGCAACGTGATCACTCTGGTTGACGGTTGATTGATCAGGAGATCGCCAGGTCCCTTTGTGAATGTCCAGGTGTGGGAACCGCGTGCTAGCCACAGAGAGGTTCCGCCCCGAGGCGAAGTCCAACAGCCTGTGTCCGTTTCCGAAGGTGTTGTCGTGCAGGCTGTGTTTACCCATGACTCCAGCAAAGATGTCCTCCTTTCCCAGCTGAGCGTTGAAATCTCCTAGAACGATCTTAGTGTCATAGCTGGGGCATCGATCGTATGTTTTTTCTAGGAGATCATAGAAGTCATCCTTGATGTTGTCATCCTTCTCCTCTGTCGGGGCGTGAGCCCATATTAGGCTGATGTTCCCGAATTTAGCCTTGATGCGGATTGTCATAAGGCGTTTGCTGACGGGGTCGTAGCTCAAGACTTTTTGCCTAAGTCTGCCTTGAACAACAAATCCGCATCCGAATAAGCGCTGCCTTCTCTCTCTATAGCAATTGCTGTAGTAGATATCGCAGTTCTTCATCGCTTTTATGCCAGGCCCATCCCATCGCACTTCCTGGATGGGGGTAATGTCTGCCTTCTAGCAGTCAAGGGCCTCCGCAAGCTGTTCGGCTGCACATGGCATGTTAAAGGACCTCACATTCCACGTGCAAAACCGAAAATCATTGTCCTTAAAACGTTTGCTGGGGTCGTCAACAGTTGATCCGTCCTTATCCGAGGCATTGACCTGTGCACTAACGAGGATAGCCTTGGCAGCTCGCCATGTTGAGCGCAATCAACGACGTTACCTCGCGTGCATAGGCCCATGCCCCAGCCCAATTCCACAGGCATTTAAAACCAATGTGCATCTGTACCTCCTTTCCCTCTCTTCCTCTATACCTTCGATCCGTGCTGTGACTTAATTCCAGTCATTTAAGGGTATAAACAATCCCTTTAGTGCGCACCAATTATAAAAAACAAAACCGGCTCAACCCACAGACTGGTAGGCCTCCATTGCTTAACACTCGGGCAGAGGGGTTCCCTGCATACATTATAATATTACTATTATATTAATATAATGAATGCAGTATTGGATTTTTCAAAATAACGATGTTTGAATATAGTGGTTGATTTACGATTTTTGTGCAATAATCAATGCTAGAAATAATTTAAGTGAATTTTATAATAGATTTATTGATTGTTCAAGTTATTTGGATCGTGTGTGAAGAGAAGGATCTGTTCTGACCCATATTAAGACTTTAACGGTTATCTGCTCCTGCTTCTTCTGATATGATTTACAAATTTACAAAAACCTAACGAACGTATAGACAAACACATATTTATATAGCGATTTAGATTTTTTTTGTCTTTCAGTTCACAAGTGAATCGTTTAAGCACCACTCTCGTTTTTTAAAATTATTTTTCAAGTCGGTAAAAAAAAATTGTTAAAGTGAAGTTTTTAAAAAGGTATGCTGTTTTTACAATGAACAATGGTCTTGAATATATTTCTCCTTTATACACTCTTTTACAATTTAATTAGGTAATCTAGTTTCATGTAACAATGAAAATAAAACACAAATCTAATTATCAATACATGTATATTATATCACTCCCAAAGCAATGTGGGTCTTTCGGATTAAAATCCCAGTTATCTCAAGATGTCTTATAGCATCCACTGGCTAAAATTCTTCGTCGCTACTCTGTGTACAAATTACTTGTTCCTGCCACCAATCGTGTACCTCGTACACTACATTGCCTTGATTGCTGAAAGGGAGCAGTTTCCCGGCTGTGTTATTGTTAAAAGATGTATTCTGCTGTTGCTGTTGGATTGATTGTGACAGAGGCTGCTGTTGAGGTTGGAGACATTGCTGCTGCCTAAAGTTTTGATTGTTTATTGTTGTGACATCGTTATGCATTAGTGATTGATGGGAGTTGAAGTGAAAATGAAAAGGCGGATGGTGTGTGAATGAAGAAAATTGCTGTGACTGCTGTTCAGGATAATGATGGTGTGGCGGGAAGTAGGACATTTCGTTAAGCTGATGTTGATTGATTTTGCCTGGTGCCAACACGGAGGGTTTCTTCTCATTTTTCTTTACTTTATTATTAATGAATCTGTCTTTTTCCTGTTTTGACTGAAGGTCTGAGCAGCTGGGTGCAAGAAATTTTCTACCAGATGCACTGCTTGTTGAGTCAGAACGAATGAGTTGCTGTTTTTTAGTAGTACCAGTAGTAGATGAAGTTGTTAAGGGGATACGTTGCTGTTGCGTAGCCTGCATAGACTGAGATTGATTAGTGAGTGCATACTGTGGCTGTTGTTCCTGGTGTTGTTGTTGATGCGAATGTTCCAGTTGTTGTTGCTGTAATTGCTGGTCTTGAAGAAAATGTGATTTGATTTGCTGTTGCTGTTCTTGTTGATTTTGTTTTTCAAACTGATGTTCCTGTTGATTTTGCTGATATTGTTCTTGCTGTATATGCTGACTTGAAGTTGTTGATGAAAACGAATGACGCGATTGTAAGTGCTCAGGCGATATTGATGTGTCAGCATGCGCCTCTTCGGCACCTAAAGAAACTGAACGCTGTGTGTCTTGTGTGGGTTTAATGGTAAGCGTAGTCGCAGATGTTGCTATTGCCATTGCTTCTTTAGGCTTTTCTTCGGCAGAACGAATCATTATCTCATTTGTTGCTCGTAGTCCAGCGATTAAAGAGTTCTGCTGTTTCTGAAAGCATTTGTTTACAAAGTTGATGTCATTTATACACAAAGCAATCAAAATTTTAAGTGAATGTACATTTACTTAAAATAAGATAACCGAACCAAATACAAAATATGCTTAAGAAAGATATTCGAGTGTATCGAACATCCTAACCAATTCGAACAAAACAAGATGAATATATATGTGTACATCTTCACGAATAGATATGTATTTATATCTTCTTAAGCCAAGAAAGAAAAAAATTGTCTACTAGAAGTAACATTAAACCTCTGTGAAAAAATTAGTTTATTACTAAGGCATAGGTAGCTTTACTTACACTCGCATTCTGCGCTCGAATCTTTTTTAGACACCCCTCTAGCCACGTGCGAATGGTCTGTTTAGCGACTTCTTCTTCTATTATATACTCAAATTCTTCACGTGCTAAAAGTTCCTCCAACTGCAGTGCCTTCCGGATATCCACCGAACGATATGACAGCATGCTGCAAATTACTAAGCCGTAGCCACTCACACCTCTTACCCTATGAAATTCAAACTCACTTAATCACGTCATGGAAAGTGACGTCTTCTCCGTTGTGTAATTTGTCCAGCTCATAGCACATGTACTTGAACAACAAACGATCCTTCTGTGGGTCGCATTCCAAGCGTCCCTTCAACAAACGCAGAATAAACTTTACTCGTCGGACAGGAATTACACCCCGCTGGTGAATGTCTACCACGTTCCAGGTATTTTGGAAGTTTCTTATGTCAGCATATGAAAGTAGAGCATCTTCTTCGTTTGAGTAAAACAACGAAAAATTCTCCATGATGATAGCTGCATGAAAACACACCCAGATTTATAAAACCTCGGTTGCAAGCACTACTACTTACCCACTAGTAGATTCAGGACAATATAAGTGATAATAACGTAAAATGTGCAGAAATATACCAAACTGGCTGTGAAATTGCCACAATCCGTTTCCCAGTAATTAAGGCCAGTCGTGCAGTAGGGTGGCTGAATCATACAATCATGCATGATTTTATTCCAATCCTCCCCAGTGACTATACGGAAAAGCATAGCAACACCAGTCACTGGCGACCCGAAGTTTGCGCGCCTGCCAATGCCCTCACCGTATTTCACAGTTCCAAAAAGAATCGTTCCAGCGAGAGCATAGAAAAACACAAGCAAAAACATGCCAAAGATAATGAAAAACGATTTACAAACGGAGACGCCGACTGTGAGCATTAACATCTTTAGCGTTGTGTGTTTGCCTGTGATAGTAAAGAAGCGCAGTATCACAACCATAAAGCCGATGAAGTAGGAGAGATCGCTCTGAAAAAATTTAATACGTAATTGTTAATTAAAAAAAAATTATGACTCTACCCTAAGGATAGTCTGGAGTAATATCCATACTACTCCTGCTACAGTGACGAGCAAATCGTAACGATTTCTGCGCGATTGCCAGTAGCCTCGGGGAGTAAACGCAATGTTCTTCATGACAACTTCAATGACAAAAACGAATGTTAGCACCGTACTGACAATTATAAGCCGTTCCGTATGCACCTCATCTTTAATCCACTGCGAAACAAATTTACAACGTTAAACAGAAATATTTACTACAGTTACATAATAAACTTATAAAGTGTGACTAACATACTAAATAATGAGAACACAATGATGGGATTTTGGAAAAGAGAAAGGTACTCGAGTAATTAAATGACAAACAGGAACATCAGAGCATAGGGTTTTTATAATATATATAATATATAATAAAGGCATGAATCAAAGCCTTTAGATTCATGCTTTGAAAACGTTGACATGCTTTGAAAACGTTGACAATTGCATATGTACACACATGTACATATGTACGAATAGATAAAATAACCCGAAAGTTTCTAAATTAATTGAACTTACAGTTATTGACAAGAGCATACTATTTATAAGCACAACAACCGCTATACACCGTTTAAAAATAATGTGCTGCGTGATGTCATAGGTAAACGCTCTTATCTTTCGACCGTCTGGTCGCGGAGGTAAATGCAAAGGCTGTGCGATTTTTAATCGCTTTTTAAGATCACACCAACGACGCTGGTCAACAGTTAGCAGGGCAGTACCCTTGTTCTCCGAATAGTTAGCAATTACCACACCAACAAACAAAGTCAGCCCAATCATGCAGCCAAGAAAGATATAGATGTGAATGTAAACAGCGTGTATCTAAACAAAACGGAATATAAATAATGAATAATGAAAATGTATATATTTTTGTTTGTCATTTACCGGCCCTACTGCCTTTATAAGGACATCCCTGACGTCCAGCCAACCCTTAAATGAAAGAACTTCAAACAAGGTCAGCATAGCATCTCCTATATTGTCAAAGTTGAAGCGTCTTGGATTGGCCCAGACTCTGGGCACCAACATTGACGGATACGATTCGTTCAACCCAGGTGTAAGCTTCATTTTTGTTACAAACACACGGCGCATGAAAACACCTACACAGTCTTCCCGCTTTGTAATTGTAGGATCGTTGCATCGAGCCAAGCGTCCGCCGTACAATTGCACTCCGTAGCTTGCAAATATAAACATTAAAAGGATGAGAAGAGTTGATACCAAGAGAATCTCTTTAAAGCCTCGACACAGCTCGTACACCACTTTCCGCATATGTGGCACTAATGTAAAAATCCTCAATGGACGAACACATCGTAAAATCATTAATAATTGAGCTGCGGAATTTGTAGGCACGTGTTTTGGCATCCAACACAAAAACGACGTGGAAACAATGTAAATGAAAACATCCAACGCTGACGCAACATCTTTTATATATGCTTTTGGAGTGAAGAAAAGCCCATCGGCTAAGATTTTCAAAGCTAGTTCAAGACTCATAAAAATAACAAAGGCGTACTCGGCAATCTGTAGAGCTGGATGATCCATAACGCGATAATTAGGGGTCTCGAACATCATAGATATGCACGACAACGTCGTTACAAAAATCATAACCCAGTCAAGGTAGGTTACAAGCCCGAGGAAATTGCTACAACATAAAGAAATTGTTTGGTTACACTGTTAAAAAGACAGTAAGACACTGACGTACTGCAAGCTTTTATATTGAACTTTCCGTTCCTTTCCAGTGAGTGGATCCTTAAGACGTGCATCATAGCGACCATGGACAATTTTCTGACAAACTTTGCGGAAGCGGCTCTCGCGCGGCACCAAAAATAGCGGAGTATCGAAGAAGGGATGGTTCTCGCGAAGATCTTCTTCTCGTTGATTACGTCGCATTTCGGCTTGCTGGCGCTTGGCTTGTAGCAACTTGATATCCAGATCATGTGGGCGAGCACGCGACGATGTTACTCGTGACGCTGCACCGATGTCCCCATTTTCCATAAGATGCTCATACGTTTGCTTTAGTTTTATGGAACCAGAACGCACACTCCGCCGAATTGAACGTGATCCAAACCTAGAGAGTCGTATAGATGTACCAGTCTTTGTAGCTTTAATGCAGGAACCTACTTCTTCTGATCCACTCGCCAAGGTTTGCTATGGGTTACAGTACCCTGTGGCTTCAAACCACTTTTGGCACCAACCACTGGCAACATTGCAGAGTCACCAAGCATAAGACGCTGATTATTGGAGTCACTAAAAATATGAAAATTAAATGACAGATTCAAGTAAGAAGCAAAGAAATTCCTCACTTAATGATATGTGTGATCGCGAGCTTACGTAGACTGCTGCCAGCAGATCGAACTTTTGGTGTCTTGTTCATTATTCGCACCGGTTTTTGCTTTCGGAAAACAACATTAGACTCCCAGCATTCTGACATGGGACGCTTGCAGTTCTCGACCCCCGATGTCGGGTCGTCATCTTCAAGCTCCATTACGAATTGCTTCATAAAAGACTCTCTTACTTTGGGCAACGTAAAGTCGTTAGGGATCTTATGAAGGATAGTCATCTGTGGAGAATCGGGGAACTTTTCAAAAATCCTTAATCGAAATGGCAATGTCTCCTTTATTTCAGCACTTTGCTCGCGAAACTTAAGCTGCTTCAATTTTTTTATGTCCTCGTCCAACTCCAGATTGTCCAAGATCACCGCCACGAACAAACTGAGCACGATGAGCGTTACAAACAAATGATATAGGATAAAGTAAACAGCAACAAGCGGTGTAAGTGTTTTACTTGTGCGAATCATTGTCTCGTCCATTACCTCAACCCAAGCTTCCTGGGTAAGGATCTGGAACATAGACATAAAAGCTTCCGGGAATGACTCAAATTTGGTAAAGTCACAAAGAAAGCAAAACAACTGCATTGATATGCTCGAGCTTATAATAAGCAAACACATAGTGAAGATTATCAGCGAACCCAGTTTTTTGCCTGGTCCGAAGATTTTGTATACAAATCCTTCTAGCATTGGTGAAGCCTTTATAAGCCGAACCACCCGCAAAACTTGAAAGTACGTTAGGCCAGATAAATAAAACATCGGTACAACGTGCAGCGTCGTCCCAACTGCCAATAGCAACTCGAACTTGTGGATAGAATGCTTGTAGTATCCACGCCAGCCGAGGCAGTACATCTTGAAGAGAGTCTCTAGGTCCAGGAAGAATGTAAATGCCATCTCAATATAATAGTAGTTTTCGTAGAAAATGTGTCGCGGACGTCCATCATGTTTGAATGTCATAGTGGCGGTCACAATCCCATTCGCGAGAATTACTGTCATTACCAGCATGCGAAAGTATGGTGAACGCAAAATAGCATGGCAAGTCTCTGGAGCGAGACCACCATGCTTGTTATCATCGATCATAACCAATCGCCAGCCGGCATCATTTCCGCTCAGAATTTGTGAAGCAGCGCACTTTTGGATATGCCCACGAGCACCCCACATTTGCTGAAACTGTACACGAATCTCGTTGAAAGTCTCAGTTATTACAGCGATGAAAACATTCTTCACCAACCAAGCAAGGAAGAAGATCATCGTGCTAAAAGGCCACAAAATTTTAAAAGCACACATAAACACATGAAACATTATACCTAAAATAAAAAGCAGCTCTCCAGGCAGGCAGTGAGTCAATGGCACGGTACATAATAAAAACCCATCCTTCTTGGGACGCAGCTTGGTAGACGGTAAAGATACTTGTTGCAATATCCTCGAAACCATTAAAACCAATAACGTAGCTGCTTAGAAAGTCCATTTTCATGCATTTCATTCCCGGCGGGCATTGATACCCTGAATCCGGATCCATTGAGCAAAATGTGTCTGGAATTGCCAGAGAGTTGATTGTTAAGTTCCTGCAAGCACAAAACATGTGTATAGCTTGATAAATAATTTATAAAAGTTATTAACTCACGGTTGTTCGTCTTTTTCAGTTGTGTTGAGAACGCAGTGATTTTTAAGTTCGCCAAAGAATTGCACACCTAGCAAACCATATAGTGACATGAAAAACAAAAAGAATAAGGTAACGTTGTAAATTTGTTGGCTCGATCGTCTAAAAAGACAGAGAAATTTTATTTGTTGCGTTGCAATCAGATCTTGATTCTTACTTAAAGATTTGGTTGATCCGGCTCTTTGGCATGGAAAATTTTAGGAAAACTCGGAGGAATCTTATCATAATTAGTGGACGTGGAGCTCTCATTATTGACAAATAAGAGAATCTAAAACAATTCATATAAGCAGGCAATTCGTGTAGCTGTATTTCAAGTGATAATATATTTAAATAGTAATTTATAATTTATGTAAATAATAAATAAATATATAAATAATATATAATTAAAAAAAATAAAAATTATATAACATTAGAAGAAAGAAAATGAAAAAAAACATACAAGCCCCCCAAAAAAGGGTGCATCATGGTTAATAAACTATATATGTGAAGCATATAAATTCTATATACGCCATGGTGCACATGTCCGTATTTTGATATGAACATAGCTCAGTTTTATTTGTTAGCACGTTTTAGTTATGTTTAATTTAAGGATAGGTTAGGCTTAGGTTAGTTTAAAAAAAACAACCAAGCCAATATTTTTCTACTTTTTCTAAAAAAAAAAAGTATATTATTATATGAAAACAAAATAAATCATTAAACAAAACTATGCCCAAAGTAAATTTTAAAATTAGATACAGATTCAGATTACAGACCTATTGTTAAGATAAATTTATGCTAGTTTTAAATATTTCTCTAGAATGAAGATATTATTATTTTATATTTTTAATAAAATATGCTAAAAAAATTAAAAAAAAATCCAAGTTATAATTAAGATAATAGCATAATAAGTCACTCAATATGATAGATCGTAAGATGAAGTCACACATACATAAGCCCATTGGCCCTAATATGTTTAACTTTGTTTAACCTTTAACTGCTAAATCAAGTCAAATTATGTAAAACACAATTAACTTCCGAAATTCGCTTTAATGCTATAACGGCCAAACACTAAATAGACTTATAAAGACTTCCAAAACTATATGTTACATTGGTTTTCGTTTCATTATACTAATTTCAAATTTTCAAAATCAAAGATTCAAAATCATAAGATGAATTTCTAATTGAATGCGACTTTTACAACTCTTTTGCCAAATTAGTTGCCTATGTACGCATATCGATATAAAAACAATATTTCGAAACTTGGGGTCTAATCACGGATGACGACTATCGTGCGACGATGTCGTTGAAGCGAGATATAATAAAAACGATATCGACAAAATTTTGATTGCTTCATGTAATCTCAATACTGCCAATCGCTTTCGTCGGTGACGATCGGTTTTCTACGATAGTTATTTCACTTTCGTTTTGCATTACGGTGGTAAACAAGTGGTGAAGAAAAAGTATAGAAACAAATGTGATTAGTAATTACAAAATATTTGAATAGAATCCTTACGTATGTACCTCCAAAATTATTTAAAAATAATATCAAAAACATATATCATACATTTTGTTACTTCAATCGCTTGTGCACAGTCGTTCGTTAATTTGTAATGTGTATACACTTAACAAAACAGTGAAAAACGACTGCGCTGATAAAAATAATGACAAGATATATGTTGCTTTCAGTAGTGCTCAAACTATAGTTCTGTTCCAATTCATTTGTGCGCAGAAATTCGTAGCTGAGTAGCTTGGTTAAAAATCTTTCTCTGCCGAAACTTGTGAAAAGACTTTCCGTAGAAATTCGCAGAGTTAACGAATCAAAAAATGAAAAACAGCAAAGATATACGAAATGTCAGAGGTTTTTAATTTTCACTTTAACAGACATCTGCTGCCCACAGATTTTTCTTTGGCAGAAATTCGTAGGGAGGGGAAATCTTTTGCTCTCTCATGAGCTCTCTCTTCTACGAAAAAAATTAGCAAATTGAATGCCTTTTGAGAGTTTTTCAGCGAATTTCGTAGGCATTCGCAGATTTTCAAAGCAATTGGAACAGACCTTATGTATAAAAAAGACGATAGAAAAGGCGATAGTCGTTGGTTTATGTGATGCAAATTATCGACGATATCATTTAGGTGGATCGTTCGGACAATATGTCCTTTTATGCTTTAAATAGAGACAACCATAAGCAAAAATAACCGATACTCAGCTTAGAGAAATATGGAAATGTATACCTGACTTCAATAATTTTATCTAATAACTTACTTTGGTACGATTTCGAGAACCTCAAAGACCTGTAAGATGATCGATACCCACAGAAAGAATACCATTGAAGCATCAAACTGACACCAGTGGTCCTTTAAGTATGGCACTTCGCCCTAGGAAAAATATATCAATCAAATCAACAGATAGAATCAAATTAAAACAAACCTATTTTTTATTACACTTACCTTTAAAACGCCGCGTATGTGCATTTTGGCAATCATTTCAGCTGTGAACAATAGAGTTACCGCAGTATCCGAGGCAAATGTGCAATATTGTAGTGGAGGATGTCGCTCAAAAGTTTTTGGAGTGTTCAAAGAAACTGAAGTTAACGAGACCAAGGCACACAAGCGCATTAGTCGCCTTACCCACAGTTTGTTCACCCACTCGATGTCTGTACTCTCGTTAAGTGACTCCTCCGGTCCATAATCAGCCAAGAATGGTTCGCCCTTTAGGCTCTGTTTCCGACCAAGCATTTTGTTACCGATACCTGCAGCAAGACCAAGTCCTATAGTTGGCACTCCGCTGATGGCGCTGCTAGGTCCCATTGCTGTGCTGAGCCCGCCAGATATTCCCATACTCGATGCAACACCAACGGTTGGCCCATTGCCACTAGCAGACATGCTACTAGTAGTCGTGGCCGCAGCTGCAGCAGCTCCACTTAAAATCATTATGTTTGTCAAAGAAGGCGGAGCAGCATGCTGCGATTGTTGAGTCGTAGCCCCAAACTGTTGTGCTGTTGCCGAAGAAACGACTCCACCATAAATGCTACCACTGTTGTTACTACTCATGTACCCAATGCCTGATGGACTGTTAGCCATTATATCAATACCATCACAGTTTGAAATTCCTGCTCCAGAAACAGCTGCACCCTTAATCGCCAATTTAGAACTAGAAATTGTTGTTGTAGATGTGGTGTGACTGGTGATGCCACCGACAATATATCTTGTGTCTAGAACCACAATAGAGCTTATAGCCTGATGACCGGCGCTAGGATGAGCCAGCTCGTCGTATGCTGTTATGTCATTAGTATACAGAGAGGGGAAATTGAATACATTCGTCAGCTGCTGTTGATGATTATTCGATGGGTTAAGATGGTGCAAAAATGGCATAGACTGATGTTGCAGATGTATACTTGTTTCCTCACTGCTGCCATTCGCTGACGGCCGTATTTCACTACCACAGTAACCGATACCTACACCACCAGGGCTACTGACAATATCACTTTTGTTACTTCCTATGATTGAAATTGGGCTTTTCAAGCCAACTGAATTAGCTCCACGGACAATGACCTCACTGGAACCACCTGAAATGACTCCCGGTCTACTTCCAAAACTATTTCCATCTCCACATCTGCAACTGCAGTCAATATTAGTCTTGAGTATTTCTACAGTTCCTTCAACCTTTGTTTTATTTTCAGTTTCTAATGTTCTTTCGAAACCTCCGTCACTGCAATCAATCCAGCCTACTCCTTCACCGCTATCAACGCCGCTGCCGCTACTTCGATTATGGTCAAGCATTCAACGACAAAAGGAATCAAATTGAACTGAATATGTTTGAAAATGTTTTACCCATGTGCGTACAGATTTCTTTTCAAATGCAGCTATTTTTGGAGTGAATGTATTCGACTTGTTTAATAGGGATTTCCCATAAGCGTTGCTGTGTTTTGAAAAGCTTACAACAAGATTAAATTCCTTAATACAGTACTCACCATCACAAAACTAATGACAATATTAGTTTATTAATTTAGATTATTATTTTTTACACACACCAAAATCTTTGCTTTGCTTTATATCCACACGATATTCAGTGTTAAAACCTCAATTAATGTTCAATTTTATCTGCTTCTAAATGCTTACTGATTTTAAAGAACACATATTCTTAATGTACCGTCGAAAAGCACTTAACTTGGTTTACAAATATTTTAAATGTATTTATATATTTTTTTATGTTTTTTTTTAAGTGGTATACAAAACATGAATTCACAACAGGGCACGTTTGTGTGTACGTTTCTGTATATATATATATATATGTACATAAAATATATTTATATATACATGTATATATATATATACATATATATATATATATTATATATATAAATATATATTACTCTTTTTAAGTTAATTTTGAAATTTTCTAAATGATTTACTCATTGATAAGGACGAAAGGAAATTTACAAACTTATAGTTTGAAGACTTTGGGAACAATCAATATATAAAATTAATTCTATCCAGTAACATTGCTTGAAACTAAATACTGGTTAGGAGTATGCGTATTGTGTGCTTTCACAGAGATGGCAAACTAATGCTTGGTGGCAGCGTTTTGAGCATTTAATAGCAAACGATGTTGCGATTTTCGTTATACGGGTGAATATTTTTAATGTAGCTCCCATTTGACTGGGCCCGAAGTCAATGCACACTACTTGAACGGAAAAGTAGTAGCACAAGAAAAACAGCACGAGGTGAGTCACTCTTTGAATGTCTATACAATGATCTCTAATTAAAAAAAAAATAAAAAATGATCTCTAACTAAAAATAATAACATATTCACTCCATTAGAGATTAGTTGAAAAACTTACAATCTCTAGCTCTTTTATTTCTCACGATCTTAAGCACTCTCGTATAACAAATCATCCCACATCAAAACATCATTTTATAATAACCAAATCAGAATTAACGATGCAGAGCTTAAATATCAGTTTAAAACAACCAACTTTATATGTTCTCAAAAATTGGGCATCTGTGTCTCTGCGGAAATGTGTATCGTTTCAATTCAATATCATAGAGCCAGTATATCTAAGTACTAAACAGTAGGGTACAATGACTGGACTTCAAGAAATGTGCCTGTACGGTTATACGAGAAGATAAAATTCCATACATACATAACTGTCACTTAGAAAGGTTGTTTGATATCGTAATCTATTTTTAGCATGATAAAGTACTGATGAGGACGAAGATCATGATATAATAAGAAGTGTATAGAAAAGTGTACTTCTACCAAAAGCATGACATTCTGGATGTTATTAGGTGTATTGATGGGAGGCAAATAAAAAATTCAAAAACAGTTTCTCCTTGGCGCACGGCAGCCGCCTTACATGCTTCAGAAGGCTACGCAAATCGTGAATGTTTTCGCTACATTACACAGACCCAACCAATACAACAGAAACTATTGAATAAAAACAAATAATCAATAATGAAATAGCTGTAGCTATAAGGAATAATATTAAAAATTCATTGTTGAATTGTATGGAAATGTATTTATGTATAAGTATTGTGTTTATATATTGAATTTTATTCTATGTACGTGCAAATTTCTCTGCAGCCTGTTTGAATATAAATAAAATAAGGTAAACTTTAACTTAACTATTCATTCAATTTTGGAAGAATTACACCTTTGTGTACGAGTACTAGATCAAATTAGGTGTAATTTCTGTACTAAATTCTGAAGTATGTCATTTGTTAAGGAGTGCAGGTAAATCTCTCTCAGAAAGATGAAAAGTACGGGAGTGCATCTAAACTAAATGTGTAGAGAATGACATTAAAAATTTCGAAGTGAAGTTCGATACAGAAAACAAAAACAGCAACCAAGTTTGAGAAACGTACACAGTGATAATGGGTCAATGCTCAATTATCTCTGTACACACACTAATTAATTTGACAGAAAACCAACAACCTACCCACAAACATTTTTATGTCCGTTCCAATTGCTCTGAATTGCTGTGGATGTCTACGAATTAGCCCGAAAAACTCCGAAAAGGCGTTCCAGTAGCTAATTTTGTCGCAGAAGAGAGAGAGAGCTCATGAGAGAGCAAAGTATTTCCCCTCAAAACGAATTGCTGCCCAAGAAAAATCTGTGGGTGGCAGATGGCTGTCAAAGTAAAAACAAAAAAACCTCTGACATTTCATACATCCGATAGCTGTTTACGAATTTCTACGAAAAGTCGTTTCACAAGTTTCGGCAGAGTTAATCTCTGCAAGAGAGATTTTTACTCAAACTACTCAACTACGAAATTTTGTACACAAATGAATTGGAACAGACCTATAATCTTTAATTATTTTTGACGCCGCTCAACTGATATAGTTCCTATTCGGAAGGCCATCAATAAAAAGAACTTTTTTGTCTGAAGAAGAATTGAAATCAATTTAATGCATGAGTTGCACAAACATCATCACACATCATCGATAGAGAGCGACAATGAGATTAGTTTGTAAGAAAGATGTAAACTCACTATTATTTTGGCCTTGACAAAGTTAAATCAGCGGTTCCTTTGAAGCCGATAAGTTTTGTCATCATCTGATAAGGACCAAAAAGATGGGATGGGTCAAATTCATAACATGAGTCGATGGCAACTTGATAGGATTGTGTTGGGTGCGATGGGCGAAACAAGCAATAGAGATTATAGAGATATTATACTTTGTATTAATATAATTATTAGGATGCGTTTGGAAATATTTCTCCAGCCCGATGGGAGCTTTATCGCCATAATGAGAACACAGCGATCTAGCCTGTCGCTCGAAGTTGAGTATTGTAAGTCGTATATCGATTTAAATATTTAATCGAAGATAATGTTTTCTTTTTTTCATTTGGAAAAGTCTTGCCTCATTTGGCGTAATAAGCATTTTTATCTTATTATAGTGTAATTTGTGACAGCAGTGCTTTTCTTTCGTTCAAGCAGAGGATAGTGAAAAAAGCCACCTTAAATGCATATGATGGCCGTTTCTAGCATACCAGATCTTACCAATATTCAATTATGTAAAGAGTGCATCCCGTCAATATTTTCCCTTATATTGCGCATGTGGTTTATTTTAATGCCAGGATTGTCAGATCGCAACAAGTGGGAGATGCCAGTTTTCGTTTAATCCTCATCAGTACATTTTCAAAAATTTTCATTTACTGCTTAAGCCTTCTCGTTCATAATTAGGATTATCTTGTCATGGAGAAACCCTAGTTGGGAGGTTTTTTGGTAAACGACGGTTAAAATTTTGGGAGTGCTAAACTTAATATAAGGTACCTTATTTCCCAAGACCAGCTTTTATCCTAAAAACGTTTCTTCAACTTCTGTAGCTGTTGTTTGAACTTCTTTTTTTTACTTCGGCGACTAATTTTATTTTTTTTTTTTTTTCATTTTATTTCGAACACGTAGTTTTCACATTATTTAAGAAATCTATTCCTGTTTTCGAAGCCGCAAGTAATAAAAAATGTTCTCAAACTTCGTACTTTGGAGTCATATGCGGTTTTCAAAGTGCCTAATTCAATTGGAATGTTAGACCCAAAATGCAGTGTTTTTGAATAAGTATTAAAATAATAGATGAATGAAAGGGATGTCCTTCGTTTGTGCGTGGAATACCTACCTCGTTCATATGCTCAACAGGTAAATTTTGCTTATAGGAGTAGAAATTAAACCTATTCAGTACCTCCTTAAGAGATAAACTTACTTCAATTTTCTATTTTTCAAATTAAGATCAGAATAAAACCAATTCAATACAATAGATCATCATAAGTAACATCACAACTATTGGCTCCTGACTTTTCATGTCATTTAAGGGCTAACGTTGTCCAAATCCCAGTTTTAAAGAAAAGCATTGTTTTATTATGTAAGTTTCTTATTTAGAGATTAACTTGAGTTATTATTTTTTCTTAAAAACGTAAACCTATTTCGACATAATTTACACACAATATTACACCTGGATTTGTTCTTTTTTTCTCTTTGTATTTAAAAATTCCTTCAATTTTCGACTTCTTTTGAATTGTTTCGTAAAAATCATATTAGTGTAATATATTGATGATTTGCGAATTGCACCTTAAAGTATATACAGAATAATTGCTACTTTCAAAGTATTCTTTATCCTACAAATCTATACATAAGACTCCTTATATACAAAATTAGCACTTCAAGTATTTTGAATTCATTCGAATTTATTTAAATTAAAGAAGCTACGCGCGCTTGTATAAAATATAATTCATGAAAAGTTCAAACAAGAGACTTTCATAAACGTAATAAAATAAATCACAAAAATAGTTATATCAAAACAGGGCATAATGAGTGAATTTAAGCTTGTACATACACTTTAATAATTCACATGCCTCATAAAAAAATGTTTTCGTTTAAAAAAAAATAAATAAAAAAGTAAATAATTTAGCACCACTGCTATATATTTAACAAAAAGCGCTCCGATCTGCATATCAAGTGAAAGCAATTTGAAAATAATTTTGATTTTACTTAATAAAAATTTCCGTGTTCTGCAAATTTTCTGTTCGGTAAATTTCGAAGTCGTCCAAATATTCTAATTTTAGAAAACAAATTCAAGACCCAATGTTATTAATTAAGCTGCACGTACAAGGGGTGATCAATATATTCTCGGTATCGGGGTGAAATATAAACTGACTAATTTATCAAGTAATATTATTATTTTAGTGCATTCATGTAAAATTTCATATAAATGTGATTATTAATTCGCGTTTTATCTCTAGTTAAATAGAAACATAATGGCAACTGAGACGATGGTGGTGAAAATTGAGCATCGCACTGTAATTAAATTTCTCACTAAGCAAGGGAAAAGTAAAAAAACTATTGATGAAGAGATGGTGGCTGTTTACCAGGCTTCCGCACCTCCATTATCAACTGCGTAAAAGTGGTCAAGTGAGTTCAAAAGAGGCAGAGAGCATTGAAGACGACCCCCGCCCCGGCTACTGCTTGTACGAGAGAAAACATCAAAGAAGTCGAAAAACTTGTTCTTGAGGATGCCCGAATAAAGATGAAAATGATGGCAGAGATCACCAAACTTTCAACTGGTACCATTCACACCATTCTTCATGAACATCTTAACCTTTCAAAGGTCAGTGCAAGGTGGGTGCCACGATTGCTCACAGCGCCTCAGAAAAAAGTGAGAATCGCATGCTGTAGAGAGCTTTTGGAGATGTGTAGTGAGAACGCAGACGGTGTTATGGATCGAATTGTTACTGGAGACGAAACATGGATTCGCCACTATGACACTGAAAGCAAAACAAAGTCCATGCAGTGGCATAAAAAAGGAACATACCCCCTGAAGAAGTTCAAAGTCTTTCCGTCTGCCGGGAAGCTGATGGTTACAGTTTTTTTGGGACTTTTTGTTGGGAAATATTGCTCATTGAGTACAAAAAAGATGAAACCATCAACGCCACATCTTACGCTTCCACTTTACATAATTTGCGGGAGGAAATTAAAAAGAAAAGACGGGGTAAACTCGCAGCGGATGTGATGCTTCATGATGACAACGCTCCTGTTCACACGGAGCGAGTTTTCAAGGCTGCGTCGCGAGATTGTGGTTTCGAAGAAATCCAACACCCACCCTATAGTCCAAACCTTGCCCCTAACGATTATTTCCTGTTACCGGATTTGAAAAAATGTCTTCGTGGAAAAAAATTTTCGGATGATGAAGAACTCAAGTTGGCAATAAATGGGTATTTTGCAGAGAAAGAGGAAATTTATTTTTTTGATGGTTTAAAAAAAGCTTATCGCAATATGTAACAAATGCATTGATGTTAAAGATTATATTGAAAAATAAAAACAATTTAAATTGAATTCGCATTTTCCTTCATATCGATACCGAGAATATATTAAACGCCCCTCATATCTTACTTAAACATTATTGCGCAAAATATTTGTCAATGAAATTAAATTAGGTGTTGAAACTCTTCAGTTGAATAAACAATAATTAATATAAGCGAATTTATAGCTACTAAGAAGTATGTAAAAGTAAAATGCAGAGTGCAGATTTTCGCTTGCAAAGTTTCACTTCACTATAATGAATATAGCGAATCCTTACAAGCGAAACTGCACGAACAGTTTTCTCATAAATTTCTGGTGTTGTTACAATCTTCGAAGTTTACAGGGTTTTGTTTTACTAAGAATTTCTTAAATTGGCTAATGGCGATTATATTAAGTAATGATTATGGTATTCGGCTTGAGATCGCTGCACAGTGAACAGGAGAAATGGAAAGGTTTTATTCACACCTAAAAATACTTCCTTTATTCTATCACGGTTAAGACGTGTACTTTTCACTTTCAAAACTTCTCAGATTCTAGGAAGAGATTCCTTTAAATGTAGATATTCGAGTAATCCCCTTCCCTTCAAATATAACATCATATAAATACAACAATCTTAAGCAATACTTTTATGTCGTGATTATATATATATTATATATATTATATAAATAAATATAAATGTATATATATATACATTTATATATATATAAATACATATATATATATATATATATATATATATATATATATAAATGTATGCATGTATTCATGTTTAACATGTTTAATTTATATTATACATATACATATATAAATATATATAGGATATGTATATATATATATAATTAGAATGTACGAACTTTATCAAGAATTGTAAGTGCGTGAGATTGGAATTCTATGATTGATAAGACCTCAATACCATATTACCGTCAAAAAGAAATTTCTTTCTATGTGCGTCAATTTACGACATTCATGTTAAGGGCAATACCAGTCTACTTATCCATCAGAAACTATAACAATTGGTTTTTATAGAAATGGATGTGTGTGAAGACGCGGTGGACCTAGTTTTTTGATTGCACTACTAGGCCGTTTAAACCTATCTAAATGTGTTTCTCCGATATTCACATAATTCTGAAATTTGGCATATCGGTATATTCTAATAAAGCCACATTTGAGATCCGATGTTCACGTCTGTTGTTGGTGTTGCTGCTGTTTATTTTCAGACTTTAAAGTTTTGTATCTTCCCCTTTCTTGATTATTTTCCGGCGGTTCGCACTCAAATGATGCTATTGATAGAGTGTTTTCGTTAAGTACCGGACTCGTTTGTAGAAACATAATAACATTGGGGAGTTTTTTAAACGGACATGTGACTTTCTTCCAAGTATTGAATTCCATCACTTGCTTAGCTAGCTGCCAAAATTTCTCAAAATTAATATGGCCGTTCGGCAACCTATAAAGAAAAGAAAACAAAATCAAAATTAATTAAATTCCTTTCACAAGAACTTATGAAGAAATACAAAAATTTAATCTAAAAAATCATACGCAATCATACTAATCACGTAGCCCAAGTTCCGAGTTATGGGACCAAGCACGCGAAGTAGCAGTTCTAAAGACGCATTAATTTTCCACCACGCGCAGCAAAACCTTGTCGTAGGAACAAACGCGCAGCAACTTTGCGGGTTAACTTGCTTGCACAATAGTCTAGATATTTATAAGTCTGTTGGGTCTTATTTAGTTCTTAGGAATCAACGGTGTAACCGGTCCGGTCGGAGTAAAATAAACAAAATAAAAATAACACATAGTGTTTAATTGAAATTGAAGGAAGGGGATCTTGCTAGTGAATCCGATGGGCCGGGTTCAAATCCCGCGCCAGCAAAAAAAATGTTTTTAAAGACACATAGACGCTCGACAAATCGGGTGATTTTAAGACACCATTGCCGTATAGATCTGCTGATCTTAGTGACGACAGCAGTGTACGGTCGGAGAGCCCAGCCAGCCAACTGCAGATGCAACCGACACCGATTAAGCGCCGAAATACAACAACAAAAACAACGGCATCGTCTGAAGAGGAAGTAGCCATAGGCAAGGCAACGCCCATTCGAGCAACACCCACTCGGAAAACCACAAAACAAACGCCAACAACAGCATTGTAAAAGGACAACGATATTGAAACCCTTCAATAGCAATCGGATGGTTAACGTAGGGCGTAACATGGGGGCAACAATTCCTTTCAACTCCTCGCCTCCTCTGATCCTGAGGACAGGGCGTAAGACTTCAAGAAACTGGAAGAAAGTACGAAGAGGCGTGATGACAACACCTCAAATCAAAAATCGCGGCTGATGAGGCTGCCGAAGTAAAAAGGCGTACAAATCAACAACTGCAGCAAAAACTGTTTCTATGCATTCACCCCTGAAGGGGAAAAAGGGCGCTCTGTACTCCTCAAGGGTGTTGATCCTTCAATTGACCTTAAATAGATCTTTGAGAAACTACAATCCCAAAATAGCGACGAAGTCAAATTCGTAGGAGCAAAGCCTTTCACCACTTTGGCTACGGGGAAGAATAGGGACGTTAGACTTCCGTTCTTTCTCATCCAGCTCTCCCATGGCAGCAAAATTAAAAGCCTAAGGACACACGAGGCACAATTGCAATATGCAGTACAGATGCTCAAGATGTACCGAATCCCATCAAAAGGGGAAATGTAGTTTAGGCAGGAAGTCGCAGACAGAGCCCTTCTCAGCTGTGTACTCTGCGGAGGAAAAGGGCATCCCGCTACTTATCATGGTTGTCCTGGCATCCAACAGCTCTGGCAAAAAGTAAAGGCTGCAAGGAACGCAAAAGCGGTGGAAGCCATGCCACTGGCCCGTGCTACAGATACCACAGTTTCGCCGACTATCTCCTATGCTCAAATTGCGTCAGGCAGAAAGCCGAAAGAACAGACAGTGCCAAGGGTTGCCCCGGCCAAAGTGCCAAAACAGTCCACGGCAGATCCTACATTAAAGGATGTATTGATCACCATCCAGTCAATGGAAGCGCAGATGATCGCCCTGCAGCAGCAGATGGTAGATTTACAGACCAGTTTCCTACAGCAATCGACCCGAGTAGACGTTCGGCGCTGTTTAGCGAGCCAAATTCGCAGCAGAAATAATGGGCACACGCGCAGCGGGACCCCTTAAGATCCTAAAAGTGAATGTTAATTCGCCGATAAGGATCGAAGACAAGTAAAACTTCTTGCAAACTCATAATCCTGATGTGTAATCTCAAGCAAAAAATTACCAAATAATAAGAAGAGACCGGCCCCAATCCACTCGAGTTGTTGGGGTCTCCCTCTTAATAAAAAATAATATTAACCATAAGATCGTATACAGCAATATTGTGCAAAGATTCAGTGTGCTGGAAGTTTGTATCGCGAGCAACCCTCTCCAAGGTGGAAAGCGGCGAAACTCAATTTTTCTATCTGAGCTCGAGGCTCTTTTCACTAGCCTTTTACGTCATTACTGGTGATTTAAACGCAAAGCACGGCGAATGGGGTAACTGAATTCCAAACGAGAGGGGAAACGCTCTACTAGAGTGGATAGAGCAGAATGGTATCGAGTTCAGGCTAGATTTGCTTGCAACTGACAGACCGCCGTTTCCTAGAAGCGGGTTCTATCTGGATGTAATGCTTCCAGATAGACGAATCACGATAGTGAAAGTGGATCGACGCACAAGAAACTGTTTAACCGCGGTCGAGTACAACAGTGATCACTGTGGTCTCGCCGCGGTTATTCAGCTCCCGAATGATTTGTAGGAACTGGAGGAATATGTTCAGACATATCCTTATAACTATAATAAGGCACGTTGGCCACGTTTCTCTAAAGTCTTAACTAGAGAACTTCGTTCGAGTGTAATCTTTCCGCCAACGAACAGAAACCTGACAAACGAAGAGGGTGACAGGTACCTCATACAAATGGACAACACCATTCAACGAACTATGAAGAAGACTTTCCTATGATGGCACCAAATAATGTTGGCGACATCTACCGGAATGCGGAGATAGACGCACTTCACGTGTAAAAAAGTAGACTACTGTCAATACTAAAACTCTTGCACTGACGGTTTACAGATCCGGAAAATAATGAAATACGGTCGTTGAAGTCGCAGATCAAGTAAATATAAAAACCTTTTTTCACGAAGACGTTTTTTAAAATCCGGAAACAAGAAATAATCACTGGGGGCAAGGTCTGGACTATAGGGTGGGTGTTGGATTTCTTTGAAACCACAATCTCGCGCAGCAGCCTTGGAAACTCGCGCCGTGTGAACAAGAGCGTTGTCATCAAGAAGCAACACACCCGCTGCGAGTTTACCCCGTCTTTTGTTTTTAATTTCCTCCCGCAAAAGTGGGAGCGTTGGATGTGACGTTGATGGTTTCACCTTTTTTTTTGTACTTAATGAGCAAGATTCCTTTGGTCGCGAGCTTTCCGGCAGACGGAGTGACTTTGAACTTCTTCGGGGGTCTGTTCCTTTTTTATGCCACTGCATGGACTCTGTTTTGCTTTCAGAGTCTTAGTGGTGAACCAATGTTTCGTCCCCAGTAACAATTCGATCCATAACACCGTCCGCGTTCTCACTACACATCTTCAAAAGCTCTCTACAGCATGCGATTCTCACTTTTTTCTAAGGCGCTGTGAGCAATCGTGGCACCCACCTTGCACTGACCTTTGAAAGGTTAAGATGTTCATGAAGAATGGTGTAAATGGTACCAGTTGAAAGTTTGGTGATCTCTGCCATCATATTCATCTTTATTCGGGCATCCTCAAGAACAAGTTTTTCGACTTCTTTGATGCTTTCTCCCGTACAAGGGTGCCGGAGCGGAGGTCGTCTTCAATGCTCTCTGCCTCTTTTGTTGATAATGGAGGTGAGGAACCCTGGTAAACAGACACCATCTCTTCATGAATAGTTTTTTGACTTTTTCCTTGCTTAGTGAGAAATTTAATTACAGCGCGATGCACTAAACATGAATGCACTAAAATAATAGTATTACTAATAATAATTTATATAAATAACCCAGCTTCACCCCGATACCGAAAATATATTGAACGCCCCTCATAGTTCAGCGATCACTTCAACATCATTACAGACTAGCTGTAAACTTGTGCTGGGGCAATAAGATTCGGGCTGTAAGGCCCAGCAACCCGAGCATGTTCCCACAAGTAAATAGAATATTCCGGAGGAAAGGTTTAAACGACATCCAAACTGTCCGGCTCAACAGAACGACAAACAAAGCCAACTTACTAAGAACAGTAGTAAGTGTACACGGTCAATGAACCTCTTTGTCCAAATCACGACTTGGAAGACAGAGCCCTGCTTAACCACTTTCAAATATGTACCGAGATAAGTCAATGGCGATCCGAGAATCCTGATTTCACCAGATTCGAGGGATGAACTCCAGGGTATCTTTAATTCAGTGAAGAAGAAGAAGTTAGTGGGAATCGATGGGATACCGAATATTGTTCTGCGCCACCTATCCACTGAGGCTGTAGATGTATATATAACCCTGTTTAACAATGCACTGAATAATGATCTCCGGTCTATATGTCTTTTTCCGTGCATAAGCAAGGTTTTTGAAAAGATTGTCATTAGAGCCATGAAAGAATGCATCGGGGAACGTCAAATTATACCGGACAACCGATTCGGCTTTAGGGCGGGGAATGATACCGACATTCAGTAGAACAAGAACAAGAACCAATGCACAGGTGCTTGCCTGATAGATATGTAAAAGGCGTTCGACACCGTTTGGCCTCTTCCTCAAGTTAGTCAGACTAGGCATAGATAAAACACTGCTGTATATGATCTATGATATGGTTACAGCTAGGAAGTTTGTTGTGAAATATGGTAACGTTACATCCACCACAGTAAAACGGGTTGCAACAGGGGGCAGTTGGTTCACCGACCCTTTTCGTTATATTCGCTAGCGATCTGATTGGCCCCAAGCCAGGCCCGAAAATTAAAGTGATAAATAACTTGCTGCAGCATGACTTCGACGAAATTCATCGAATTTGCGCCCACTGGAAGTTGAAACTATTCTCTTTAAAATTTAGCGGGGTCCAGGTCCTGAAGGGACACGAAGAAAAACTGGCGCAAACTGGCATATTTGACCCGCGGGGCCTGTCGTTATTTATCTAGAATGTAGTTAGATATCTTGGTATTTGGTTGGATTATTATTTGTACTGTGGTAAGCATGCAGCTACTGCTCTGACAAAAATTAAGAATTTCTTTGCTACAACAAGTTTGTTGTTTTACAGCAGCCAACTTGATACCAGAGTAAAGGTGATCTGCTAAATGGTCCACATACGGCCAATTCAGTCTGAGTCCTTCCAGATGGAAAAGACGAGGGTATTTGAGAGGCAATGTTGTATCGAACACCTTAATCCGATTACAAGAGATTCTATTTTAACGAGTTTTTGTACAACGAGGCAAACCTAATCAGGATAGATAATATTATTATTAAGCTAACTCAAAGGCATATTGGACGAGCTATGACTTCGACAAACAGTCTGATCTATGATCAATCTAAACCCTATGTACCACGAGAAGGTGCGGCAAAACAACTTCATTCCGCCCGAAGCATTTCTCCAAAGGGCTAAAACAGAATACGGAAGGATGTCCTGTCATCTTCCATGTCGTACGCATAACAGTGGATAGGCGACTCCAATATAAAGCGAACGTCGCTTGTAGCCACGAGGAACTTCTTCGATTAAGTACGGCGATCTCCGCCCGAGACAAGGCAAGTCCGCCAAAGAACGTCACTATTACTGATGGCTTCACCAAAACCAACCCCCGCCACAGTTCGTAGTTAAAACAGTTTTACATAGTTTTTAAGATGTCGCTAGGATAAGGAACAAAACAAAAAAACAGGTGCACCATTGCATGTTGAATATATATGTACGCATATAAAGGTTATATATTTTTTTTATAATTGGCGCGCACTAAAGGGATTATTTATACCTCTTTAATTTAAAATACTTGGAAAGGACCAAAACCGAACTCATCGATTCCCTCGGAAAATTCATAACAAGTACTTTCCGACTACTATTTTTATTAAATAAAGGAGAAATTGAAAGAAATAGCGAATAACTGCAAATGCAATGCGAAATATCAATGTCATCCGCATAAACACGAAATATGTTCCACCCTGGTACCCTCATATTTAGAGGACATATTGAAAATGAATATTTATACAACGGATAAGAATCATTTTCTTACACGTAAAAAAAATTTTCGAAATACGCGGTTGTTACACCGATTCGGTCACGTGCGATTAAAGATATAAAATAACCATTATTGCAAGAACATTAAATTTTTTGAAGATACGAAGACAATGGTTTGTGACAACGAAGGTTCAATAGAAACCTTTACAGCACCTTTCCACAGTTTAACACAATATAATTGACACTAAAGAACTAGTTCTGTTAGCAAGTAAAGATAAAAACCAATCGACAATCTTAATTCAATGTCGATGGAGTTCAAGAGCAATATTAGAACGAAATTGTCTGGGAACAAAGGCCCTTATTCTTATAGACGGCACGCATGTGCATAAAGATAACCTCAGAAAATAAATTTACATGATTGGCAAAATAACTTTTCTTTTTTGTTTTCTCTGTTTTTTTTTTTTTTTTTTCTTAATTTTGTGCTGCTTATGGCATTATCTTCTCCTTTTTACTTGGATTTTTCAAATTCTCAAGTAATAGCTAATTCAGGATAGACATCTGAGACTCATACACTTAATTAATTGGGACCAATATATAAAATTGCCAGAACATGCCGTGTTGAAACCATTACGACAGAGCACGAGCCCTTTCCATATTTGATGTTTGAAATTGAACAAATACAGAATTTGTTAGTTATCTTAAACCATGTAGTAACAGAAGGTCGCTTGATTTCAACGGTTCAGTGTGGAAATGGATTGCTGGCAATCAGAATCACAATGATCTACTTTAAATTAAAGAAGAAATTGATAAATTAATTGACAAGAATGGGCAATTTGTGATTGATGGGAAATACAATAATTGAATAATTGAATTAATCTCCATAACAGATACAATATTGAATACTATACAGAAAAGTAATATTGTGTCAGTTGAATTAATAACAGTTTTGCAATACAAAGTGAAAATAGTAATACAAGAATTAATTAATATTAAATATGCAATTCATTAGGCTAAAGCCGGTATTGTAAAGTCTCTGATTCTTCCAAAAGAAGAAAAACAAAACATTTTATATATACCTAATAAAAATAAACTGTCATATAAAGGGTTGGTGGTTGATTCTGAATTTTTTTCAAGAAAATAAAAAAAATTTTTTTATGAAACGAAATGACTTTATTCTGTAATGTGTTGCCTATTTTGAGCAATCACCTTTTACCATCTTTCAGGCAGAATCATAATTCCACGTTCATAAATCCTCCGGTTTTTATCAGAAAAAAACTGAAATAGCTACGGTTTGACATCATCATCATTATTGAAATTTTTACCATTCAAGGAGTTTTACAAAAATTGAAATAAAAAGTAATCAGATTGATTGGTTGAGTACTATATGGTGGATGTGTATAGTATAATAATAATAATGTTTACAATTTAATGTAGAAGAGGCCATCAAATTTTCAAATGTCAAAATTTCTACAAATAGTACTATTTTGTTTTAAATATTTCGCTAACGAAAGATGCAGATTGTAATTATTGTAGATGCAGATTAAAATTATTAAAAAATTTGTTAAGAAAAATAATATAATTGTAGAAGTATCTAGTAATACAAATAGTTATGTTCTAGCATGTAGAGATAATAATAGTAATAATTGTCTGGCGCGATCGTCCACAGGGGACCAGGTCCTAGCTTTCTCATCAACTACTCGTGTTGGGCGCATTACTGTTCTCTCACGAGTAGAACGGACCTACAGGTTTTTGCCGACTCCGAACTGCGAAGTTTTGAGAAGCTTTCTTAGACAGTTATTACTCTTTGAGTAATAACTTCAGCAGCTCGAAAGAGGTGGTGCCGTGAAACATTCGAGGTGTTCAGCCGGGAATCGAACCCAAACCTTCTTCGTGTGAATGTCGCACTCTACCCACTACGCCACGGCGGCCACAGTATGTAGAAATAGGTATTATGAATTAAAAAATAAATTCAAATCATTAAATTTTTTTTCAAATTGTGAAGACTTTAACGGAAATCACGCAGTGATATGCTGAACGGACGGAAAGCAACTTGTACTCTTACCAACATGTGCCCCTACCAACATGTTTTCAGTGTAGGAAATTGAATCGGGTCTTATAGTGTTAAACATGTTCAACGACAAAATCCAGATAAATGGCAAGGAGCAGGTGCTCAATGGAACAAATTTAATAAGATATAACAATGCTACTCTGACTATAACTGGACGGGTATATTTCGCAGGAAGTCTCATTGCTCCACGTCATGCCAGGGGTTATCCAAACACAACCCAAGGAAACGGAAATTGAAGAATTGCTGCTGGTGATGCTTAAGGAATTGTAAATTAATAATACGCACCACGTAAGCAAACTCAGATCCCAAAATAGTGTCGTACCTATTGCCCTATATAGAGCAATCGCAATTATATTTTCAATCTTTATCGTCCTATTGACAATATTCAGAAAACCGCGAACGGTTAACGGTAACCCACTGTCAGTTTATCGCATAAGTTTTCAACCACGCGCAGCAATACTTCGTGAGAACCACAGCCAGCTCTTCGTGGGAACCAATATGGAACCATTATGTAACATCATCACCACCACCACCATGGCAACATTGCGCATCAACTTGCTTGCACAATCGTCGAGTGTAATTCAGCAAGCTTGAATCCTCCTTAGGGATAGGTATTTTTAAATTTGTTAGGTCTAAGATAGTTCCTAGGAATAACCGGTGAAATAAAAGGAAACCATAGTGTTTAAATGTAATTAATTTGCCCACTCACTTTTAAACAATTTATTATGAGTGTGTAATCATTCTATCGACCAAGACCATGTTAGTACACTTACCTATTGGAACATCCTTCATTCAAGAAATACAAATCTTTTACTAAGAGACTAAAAAATGGAATGATAATTCGTTCCCTTTCGTCTGTAGCGCCTTCAGAACGCCACATGGCTGCTTTCAATGTTGAGCGATAACTGTTGAAATTGCTCGTAGGGTCCATTTGATGTTCGAGAACAGAAAACTTCGCCGACTGTACTTTTGACCACTAAAAAAATAACGAATGATATTAAAACTGTAAATTTGACTCAAAGTAACTGATAGTTGGACTTGCCGTTTTTTTAAGCCTGGATATCGGCGAAAGGTTCAGTCCAGCAATAATTGCCATCAGACTATTAAAGTTACCAATATTAAAACATTCGCGAGCAATTTCAATCCAAAACTCAATAACGCGTACACGTTGCTTCTTCTTGGAATACTATAAATAAAAATTAATTAAAAAGTATGTCCCATTTGTCAGAAAGAAGAGAAATAGAAGTTATGTGCACCTTTACAATTTCTGTTGCAGTAAAATAACTTAATCTGTTGAACCACTGTACATAAGATTCTAGATTTCGAGTCTTTTTCATATCACTAAGGGATTCTAAATGGTTCTCCTTAGCAAAGGCCTGCACGAATTCCTCTGGTCCAATATGCGACAGACGCTCCAACTCAATATGAGTAAGCTGATATGCAAAAAGTGCTGCATTTGGACATAAATCACATATATCTGTGACTTCGGTACTATTGCTTATCAAACTTATGGGAAGAACAATACATAAACTGCCACCGCTATCGTTTTGATGGTAGGT
Source organism: Eristalinus aeneus (assembly GCA_955652365.1). NCBI lineage: Eukaryota > Metazoa > Arthropoda > Insecta > Diptera > Syrphidae > Eristalinus > Eristalinus aeneus. Next base: position 1,538,525 of record OY019135.1, on the reverse strand, counting down.
ATGATATGATGACTGATTCTGTTGATTCGCGCTTAGTCCAACCTCGTGAAAATTAGATGTCGATGGCTTGTTTGTATCTACAGCTGCAGCGGTAGATGTTTCCGATGAGTTCCAGTTTTCTCTCTCATTTAACGAAGTCTGACCGCTAAGTGCATAGCCACTGTTTGTCTGTACAATTGAAGATAATGACAGTGCAAATGGTTTATGATGGTCTTCTCCAGCAGATATCAGTTCTTTGCTCTCATTGACTGCAATAGTCTGAAGAAATTCTTCGTACTTTTCCAGCACTGTCAAACGTTGTACAAGATTCTGCAAAATGCATGACACTGTTTTTCCTAAACTGTTGTCGATGTATACGCATTTCCTAGCCAGCACCCGAACATGCTGCATCAAACGTTCATCGCGAAAGTCATAGGGGAATGTATCAATCCACTCAGCAAGTAGCTGAATACAATTTTGAGCTGACTTCATTGCCTTCTGTTTATTGAAAGATTGTGGTGAGTATATTTGCTGAGACCGGTTATTTCCACTATCAGGTACAGCAGCAAAAATGTTCTGTGGTAAAGCTGCTTTTTCATCAACAACATCGACAGAGGTTGAATCCAATGATTGGCACTGGTGCTCCATTTCCCAGATTTCCGAAATTTTGGCAAGCAGTACATGTGGGCGAATAAACAGACGTGCACTTAGAAGAAATGAGAATATAAACGATCGATCCGGATAATAACTACTTGTTGGCACCATATGAACAATGAGTTCGTCCAACGGTCCGGATATAAGATTGCCATCGCGAAAAACTAGACCGTTCTCTACAGAAGTTGTAGACGTAGCCGATGTCATAACCGAGGGAACATTTGGTGCACTTACATTGGTAATCGTGAATTTAGATACGACAGTAGCATTTTGAGGTCGCAAATGATGTGGCTGCTGCTGCTGTTTAGAGTTACCTGTTGAAGTGCTACCAGAGACACAGCTGTTTGATGACATTGACGCCATTTTGTCCAGAAATTGACTCTTTACGTTTTTTTCATTTAAAGATTTCGACGTGAACGGTTGTTCCTGAAATATACAAAAAAGTGGGTAGTTATTGCAAGATTTTTTTATAAAAATAAAATAAAAAGGAGTCGTAGGGAGGACATAGCATGTTGGACGGTCAAATACTGCAGGATATGATAATGGGAATCGACTCAAATGTTCAAGAACTTAATTATTGATTAATCTTAATTGTCAAACAAGGAATATTTTCTATAAAGTCGAGAAAACAAAACGTTTTGTACATAACGATCAAATCTTATTGGATTCTTTACTTTTCAACTAATGCGGGCATTTGCTCTTTACCTTTCATTTCAAGATAGGGGAATAGAAGTCGAAACCATTATTTCAAACCCAAAAAATAATAAGGAAAGGGATGTGAAAAGAGAATAAAAGCAAAAGCAGTCAACTAAGAAGGAAATAAAAATTAACAAACGAAATAGGCAAAAAGAATCAATAACATATAAGAAAAAAGAAAAGAAAAGAAATGCCTTACCCGATAAAATTCCGCATCCTTTGTGGAAAAAATTATTTTAGAGTGATTTCCAAAATGATTGCTGTTGTCGTTCGCTGTTGCGGTAAGGAAATCCGCTTCATCCGAACTTGTAATATCATAACACGACGAGATCGAGTTGTCTCCTGTAGACCGCTGCAACGGTGTGCGGTCTGCGTTGCTGTGAGCAGTTTGTTGTGAATAGCTTTGGAATACACCGTCATGACCGGAGTCATAGCTCAGTAAACTCGACTTCTTACCGAACATAGATGCAAGCGAGGATTTCGAAAGAAAATTGTTACTATGGTACTTTTTATTGAGATCGACATGTTTGCAACCACTTGAGTTTGAAATTGTTGCTGCTACACCTTCTCTTGGTGAACTCCGATTAACAAATGACATAGGCGGGGAATGTAGTTTTGATTGCGGGTTAAGTAAATACAACTCACCATCATCATCATCATCATCATCATCATCATCATCATCATCATCATCATCATCATCATCACCATCATCATCATCGTCATCGTTCCTTTCTTCTTCCACATTTTGCTGATTACAAGAATATTTGTTAAAGCTATCACCACAATTATTATCTTCAGCCAATATTGAATTGGTTTTTACTGTAGCGGATCTGGTAACAATTGTAGGCATTGATGGTTGCAAATTTGGCAAATTCATAGAGGTGCAACTCCGAGAACTTGTATTCTGTAGTTCTACTCCGTCAGCCAATGATGATAATGTGTCCGCCTGCGGAAACAATCGAAACATAGGTTCATACGCCATACTGTCCTGCTGTGATGTTATTTTCATTGCGACGGGCTCCCAAATTTCTTTCTTGGAGCTATTATAAATATAATCTTCTTTCGTCTCGCTGGTACGACCATCAACAACATGCCCGCCACGAGCTATAGACACTTCCTCAGTAGTGACCATCGAAGACTTAACAGACAGGGATGTCTCTAGTTGCACTGATTGTCTCATGATTCCAGCTTGATACAGCAATTGATTGAGTAATTCAACTGACGGAACTTGCCCTTTGAGTAATGCACTTTTTATTGCTTCACCATCGTTGCCATCGAGGGTAACTGGTATGCCGTTGATGAGGATAACCTCTTCTTGACGTACTGATGAAGTTTTCTCACAATCTACTATTTGAACACTTTTACCAAAAATGGAGCGAACTGTTTCCAGAATTTCATCCTCCATTGTAAGTCTCTTTTTTGCCTACCTCTCTCTCTCTCCTTGCTTTAGTTTGTGAGACTACCACGAATTGCGTCTCTTTTGATGTTTCACTCCACCAAGAATGTAAGCATTTTAAGTTCAGTGTTTCTTTTCGACACACAGCCTAAAAGAACAAAGCTAATCACACATTCTGAGTCGATTCGATTAAATTTTAAGGGCCAAATATTTCGATGCTTGTTGAGTCCTGGACATAAAGACGTTTATGCTAGAATTTCCATCGATGCACTTAAAATGTAGAAGAAATTAAACAAAACAAGAATAAACAGAAAAAAATAAAAGACTTCTGATGGTAAAATAAGGAGATTAGTTCAAGGAGGAATAAGGATTAAACATCAGGAACACATTTTCAATTGTGTTACGTCAACATGAAAGGATCAATTGAATGGTCTTAGTCATTGCTAATGTTTTCATCTACAATATTTAACGAGTTTGTGTCAAAAAAGTAAAAGTACTCCGCAAAAGAAAAATAAAAAACCCTTTTTTATACAAATTGGCAAAGAACACGATCGATCATGTAAAGCAGTATGAAAATTTTCAAATTTCAAACTAATCATATCTATTTAATCAATTGAACACGGTGCATGAAGTAGGTTCACAATTTCAAAAAATTTACAAAAATATTGCTGTTTAGTTAAAAAAAATGGCATTAAACAAATTTAATTTTCTATGTACATGCATGCAAAGATTGATTATGACTTAATTTATATATTTAATACAAATCGTGTTGTGGAAAGCAAAAAACGTTTTATAGAGCTGCATTAAAATTCTTTTAAAATGTTTATACAAATATAAAAACTACATAAATGTTCTTTTTTTAGATAAATTTGTATGGAATCCTTTGAACCTATAAACGAAGTCTAAATAAATGATAATTTTTAAAATACTCGCTACTGGGTTGAATTCACATAAAAATTCACTATTATTTTCAAATGGGAACGATAACGATAAATTCTAGATTATTTCTCCTATCTTTCTTTTATTTAGTTCCAATCAATTCGATAGACAACTCTCACGCACAAGTGTTCAGTTTTTGCCACCAAATACATTTAATATTTTAAAAATCATCAAAGAAATTATATTTACTTCTCAAAGCGCCGAGTTTCTAAAATTAAAAAGAATCTCATTATAACATTTCGCTCCCTTACTTATTACAATTATTATTATTTTGCTTTTTGTTAATTATAAGAAAATAGGTTAAGTTATAGGGAGATGAACATATAATATATATACATATATATGTATATATGTATATATATATATATACATATATATATAATATATATATACATAAATAAATCATGTATTACATTTTTATTTGCTTCTGTATTTTTAATAAGTCAAGAAATATTGGGAAGTATGTGAACAATACCTCTTTAAAGCGTGGACAAAAATATTTATACAGTAAAATCTTTTAATGTTTATAATACATTTTTTTGTGGAATGTCCTAGGTTTGGTGATGATTGGAAAGATACCGTTATAAACTCACTTTTTCCTTTGTTTCAATAAGTGGAACACTGGCACGCGTCATTAAGAATTTTCAATGGATCGAAAACGGAAGGGAACAACAAAAGCTGAACTGAAAGTGATTCTGGAGCTACGTAAACAAAGCAAATCCTATGCAGAAATTGGTAAGATCGTTAAACGAAACCGATACACAGATTGTGTATGCAGCATCAGCATCGCAAAACGCTGTGGGGAAACAACCAATCTTACAAGCCGACCTTATACATAAATGAGTTCCGCCAAACTCATGCAAGGGAAGAACATTGGTAAGTGAACAAAATATCCAAAATTTACTTCAACTGTGATAGTTGCGGAAATAAGAGAAGAAATGGGCAAAGAAGTACACGCCAAAACCGTGCCTAGAACGAGTGCATCGTGCTTACACAGGTTACAGTTCCAGTATGGCTAGGAAAAACCTCTTAATAAGTACAGCAAAAAAGAAGAAGAGATTAGAATTTGCAAAATCTTACAAAGACTTTCACATGTGACAGCAAGTTCTATATGTTACAATCAGACGGGAGAATTAGAGTATGGAGAAAATTAAATACCGAGCTAGGAAAAAAATATCGTGAGCACGGTTAAACATGGTGTGGGGTTGCATGCCGGCAAGTGGTTCGATTATCTAAATATTTTGAAAGAGAACCTTCATCAAAGTGTACAGAAACTAAAACTTCGGGACAACTTCTACTTTTAACAGGAAAATGATTCCCAGCTGCTCATATTGCGCATTTGGATCGTTCACGTCTCTCACATTCTTCCTACTCCCCTTCAATCATCGGATATGAACCCGGTAGAACACTTTTGGGATGAACATAAAGGGGAAAGGATCATTTAAAGCAGATTTTACTGCAAGAATGGGCAAATATTGATTCTGAAACCTCTCAAAATTTAGTTAATTCAATGGCAAAACGTTTAAATTACGACCTGAAAAATAAAGGTTGTGCCACAAGATAAAAAGATTGTAAACGCTTATTATGCCAATATTCTGACGGATGTGTGAATAATTTTGTCCCCTTAAATATTTAAGTATAATTGTACTGCAATTGGCGTATACGTGAGAAATCATTTTAAGATTGTTTTCATCCATTCGTAAATTTTGCCAGCAATAAAAGTTTCATGCTAGTTTACACTTGAAAAATAAATCAAATTTACAATAATTTTTTTAATATTACGTTTGCTATTATGATTATAATTATAAAAATGTCAAATAAGGTAATAAAGAGAACATGTTGTTCAAGCGCAAAATATAAGCCTTTTCAAATTCGCAACTTCATTCGACAATTCGACTTCAATATGTAATAACCGCTTTAAAAATTCTACTGAAAAATGTGTTACATATTCGTGTATCTTAGAAAACTTCACACGAGATATAACAATTATTTCCTCATGTGTAGGAATGGAGCGTTCTTGATTGCAAATTTATTCAAACAACATTTAATAAAAACTTTTCAACCAGTCAATTTTTTTCCAATGCATATCCTAAATATTTGGGATACCACACTACATCAGCAATATTTTGCAACGAAAAAGAAACTATTCAGCATAGAAAGAGACAGGAGTATGTTGATGGATTAGACGAAAAAGACATAAATTTATAGATCAACACAAAAAATGAAGTTGGATACAAAACAGGGAAGAAATGTTTTTGGACGGTGGTTGTGTAAGAATGGTTCATAACTGAAATCATACAACTTACCTTAAAAATTTTCATAAGTTTGACTCGCTGTTATCGTTTCGTTACCTTCGCCTATCCCTTTTCCATTGATTCGTCGGCGTTTACGTCCAATATTGTTATCCACAAAAATTAAGATTCATTTTACTTGTATTCTTGGGTTCGTGGCAAACTCATTTCTTATTTTTTCTTCTATTTTTCGTTGTTTATGATTGGTAATAACATTTGGTTGAGAAATGTTTAATTAATCTTAAGTCTCGATGTGATTTCAAATCGATGGTTTGATGATGCGTATTATAAACAATAGAATAACAAATGGAAACTGGATGGCAAGTGTTCCCTTTTTCCTTCGTTTTTTTTCACTTCTCATACACTATTGGGAAATAAACACGAGTAACACTGGGAGCATTAGCTTCAAACTTAGAAGGATTTTCAACCCAATATCTTATTTGAATCCTTTTTTATTGTTTGCACAAATTTTCTTGCTTAACCCAACCGTTGCCTTCTTGTATTTTTGGAAAACATTTTTTTATTGTATTGGGAAAACGTCTCACAGAATTTAGAATACCTTTCCTTCTGAACTCATTTTCTTTCTTTCACCCGTTGTCAACATTAATCGAACGCATTCAACTCGACGAAGACGCGTATCGCGTCTTGATTGAAATGAGAAAACTATTGCAAAAGATATTGTTGTCTCACTTAGAAAAACAAAACAAATCCTGTCTTAAAATGTTATTCACTCATTTTAACCAAAAAGTCACTATTAAAATCGATCAATTTTTTTGACTCAGTCATTCGATCAATCGTTCATATTTAGTAAGTTTCGTTTTAGTATTATATTCCTGTTAGGATGGGAAAACATATATATAAAAAACTGAAACAAATGTTTCTGTCCCATCCTATATTTGGATGAGGATTCGTGTAAGACAACGATTAAGGTCGAAAGTCGACGATGTCAAACCGATATATGAACGCCTGAATGAGATCTATATCTAATGTCGAAACGGCAATCAAATTGTTTGTATGGATGGAAGACAAGCATCAAATATTCTAAATAATTAATTGAGAGACCCTCTAGTCGAATATAAGCTCCACTGTTTTTGGTTGCTTTGCCGTTCGACCATCAAACAGGTGCCTCTTACCGGTTAGGGTACCAATTGTCTCCGACAATAAATCCTTGAACAGGAAGGAAGAAAGCTACTCCTAAATAAGTTCTCTTGCAATCCAAAGAGGATTTATAAAGCATTTAATAATCTTGTTACAAAAGAAACTAAATAAAAGATTTTTTTGAATGTAAAATACATTAATGCTCTTTATTCGAAGACGTTTTTGGAACAAATTAATACAGTTCTAAGATGTAGAGAAGGCGAGCTTTATAATAGGTCTGTTCGAATTGCTCTGAAATGCTACGAATGCATATGAAATTCGCCGAAAAATGTTCAAAAGGCGTTGCATTTTTTTTTTTCGCAGAAGAGAGAGCTCGTGAGAGAGTATTTTTTCTCTTCCCTACGAATTTATGCCGAAGAATATCTGTGCGCAGCAGGTGACTGTCAAAGTGAAAATAAAAGACCTCTGACATTTGATATATCTGATAGCTGTTTTCATATAATTTTTTTGAGGGTTCGTTAATTCTGCGAATTTCTACGAAAAGTCGTTTGATATGTCAGAAGTTTTTTATTTTTACTTTGATGTCATTTGCTGCTTCTTCTTCTTCTTTTTGTAGCGCTACTGGTCCTCAACCAATATGTCATCTCCAGCCAGCACGATCTTTCGCCAGCTGCCTCCAGTTGCGCACTCCAAGTTGGTTGAGGTCCTTCTCCACTTTTGTGCGCCATCTTAGCCTAGGCCGTTCTCTGTTGCGTTGTCCCAATCAAGTCGGATTCAAAGACTTTTCGGGCCGGATCACCACTGTCCATATGCTCTACAAGGCCTAGCCGTCTTAAACGTTGTATCTGTAGACGCTGAACTCGTTACCGACCTTGACGAAGCAGTGAGAGTTCTCCATCGTCATCCTACACAATCTGACGAGTTTGATAGGTATGGAAAAACTAGACATAGCACTGTTAAGCTCGTCTGTATGCAATTATTATTATTAAAATCGACGAATAGTTGGTGAGTGTCGATTCTTGGGTCTTTTCCAGAATCTGCTGTAATGTGGAAATCTGGTTATTGTGGAATTCCCTGGTTTGAAACCACACTCATAGGGACCTATCAGGTTATGTACAAACGTCTAAGTCGGGAGGACGGAATCGTTCAAATTGAGTGGAACATTCTGCCTAACAGCGGAATTGGGGCCGTCATCGCCGTTAAGGAGTCTGCAGAACTGATCCTTCCAGATTCTCAGCACAGAGTGCGACTCTACTACGAGTTGTCCATTTGGATCCCGGCAGGCTTCGGCCCGAACCTTGTATCCTCCGGATAGCTGTTTTACCTTTCGGTAAAACTTTCGGACTTCATTCCTGCGATAACACCTTTCCATTTCCTCAACCGCGCGCTTCTCATGCTCCTTCTTATTTCTTCTGAGAAGCCGGTGCTCTTCTCTTCTTCTCTGTTCGTAGACCTCACGAACAGCCCTCGTTATTCGATGCAGCGTTGCCTTGTAGGCGTCTTGTTTGGCTGCATGCGCTTGCCTGCACTCGTCGTCAAACCATGGGTTCCTTTTGGGTGGTGACGTGAAACCCTGCACATCAGTGGCAGCGTCTTGACAACGTTTCCAGTCTTCTTCTATGGTCTGTGCGAGTTTCAAGTAGACTCGGTCGGTAAACCTCCCAGTGATCTGTTGCGATTGCAGCTTTCCGACGTCAACCCGTTTTGGCCTGTCTCGACTTCGTTGCTCTTTCGAAAGCGTTTCTTTCTTCAAACGTTCATTTCATAAAAGTTGATTAGTGATCTGTCCCTTTGCCAGAGTCTTTTGTAATGATTTTTAATCTTAATAAGATTGAGAACTTCCCGAGGCAGACTAAATACCCTTCTAGGAGTTGTTTTAAGAGGGACAGACGCGTGGATGCTCTCTGATATTTTTTTATAAAATGCTTCAATTCGATCGACGGTATCTTGGAAGCTATTTACGCCGGAAAGCTCTTTCGGAAAAGTGCGTATTCTATTTGATAAAGGGAATCTAAAAAAGTTCCAGTTAGCGTTTTTATAATCTAAATATTGAGCATTATTATAACTAGGACTAAGTAAAATATCACAGCTGACAGAAAGGTGGTCTGAACTAAGCGCATTGTGTGCAATGGGAGTTGTAAGTAATTTGGGAACAGTAGTTAGAAAAGAATCTAATGTTGACGAAGAATACCTACTGCAGCTAGGGATGTATGTAGGACTGGGTGGGTGCATTATAGTAAAATTATGCATTAAATATAAGTTATATAACGTGTTTCCCCACACATTTGCCCTTGAACATCCCCAACTTCGATACCTACAATTCAAATCACCTCCCATGATAACATTATCATAGCATAATAATCTTCTGAGGTCACTTTTCAAGCATTGATTATATGATTATATGCGTTACGTGATCGTCCAGGAAAATATACAGCAAACATTTTTAGAAAAGTACTTTTATTAAGTTGAATTTCGACTCCGATACTTTTTAGTTCTACAGAGTAGAACAATGGCAACACGTTATAACAATATTTTTTTAAACAAGGATGGCAACACCACCGCTTCTTCCATACCGATCACAGCGATAACAGGAGTAATTACTACCAGAAACCAATAAGGAAGGAGATGGTCAACTGAACAGCTGATCAAACAGCTGATTTCCCCTTTGTCAATCGACCGTTTGACTGTTATTTACGTGTTTTAGTAGACATAACCTCAAATTCTGAAAGTTATTTACGTATCATCGAACACTGTCTCACTTTACTCACACATGATTACGTTCTGATTTATATGCCCTCTCCTTCTAACAGTGTGAAGAGTGAGGAGATCCACCGTATAGACAGTTCACACGTATTCTCATTTGAAAACAAACAAAATCCTTTTTGTGCGTCAGCTGTTCAGGAGGGGAAATGTTATAAAAAACGCTGTCAAAATGAATTCAAGAGTGGGAGACGAGAGAGTTGACTGTCACCCTATTGGTCTCTGATTACTACCCTTAAAACGAATGTTACTTTGTAGACCTGTTTCACAAATAGGACAGATATAGACATCCAGAGTGGAGAGAAAATTGAAAAACTCAAAGCTCTTGTTGCGAGTACCTCTGGCATTCCAACATAAAAGCTTGAAATGTGACTAAGAATTACTTGACATTATTAAGGCTCTGGCACATAGAATACGCTACTTGCGTAGCTGCAAAATATCCGTTGAAGTTGAAGCACGTGACGGAAGGGGGTGACACAATGAATACTTCAACGCACAGCTGATTTCATTTGACAGTAGTTTTAAATTCAATTTGTTTCGGATATAGTGTAGAGCAGTTTGATATATTTTTTTTGCAAAAAATCCTCTAGACGAGTTACTGGATTAACTTAACATAATTAAAACACAATTTAATTTTTGTATATTATTTGAGTTTTGCAATTACAAACCTTAATTATGTCTTGCAAAAAATTTTGTTCCCACTCAATTTAGGATTTCCTTTCTATTTTGTCTTCCGTCCTATGTTAATATCTTTAATAAGTTAATTTTATTGTTATTATTAAAACTTGCAAATACAAACCTTTGTTATTTTCCTGTGTGACTTCGACTAGAACTAACCTTAAACTCAACATGTAAACTTAAAATTCAAAAAAATTCTCTTGAAATGTCACAATGTTCGATTGTCAACGCTGACGGAGAGAGAAAAGTTAAAAGTTGAGCTACTACATCCGTCGCGTGAGCGGCAGCGTTGGTCTATGGACCACTCCCCATAAGAATACACGTATTTTTATGTATCTGTCAAAGTATCGCTGACGCTGACGCTAGTAACGTATTCTATGTGCCGGGGCCTTTAGAAAGATATTTTCATGCAAGGTGAGCAATTACTTTGAACTGATGAGCTTTAGATTTACAATTTTCTAGCTCAGTAACCATAGCAAACATTAAGGAAGATAATTCTTCATAAGAAAATAGGTCATTATTTGCAGGTGAAGAAAAGTTGAATCCAGCTCCTTTGTGAGTGGTATGTTGTTGGGTTGGAGATTGTTGCTTCGCCCAGTGACGTTGATGTTACTGCAGTTTGTTTGATGAGCGCGGGAGAGAAGGGAAGTCGTCTACACTGTTGACATTGAAAGTTTTTGGTTCTACTGATGGTTTCACTTGTGGTCGTAATAAAATATGTGCGCAGGAAGGAGAATTTGCTTTATTGTTTTTTTTGGATGACGTTTAAATAGTCGGTACGACACTTGCAATTTTCATCCGTGGATTTGTGGTTGCCTCCACAGTTTGCACGTTTGGATATTCCTGTAGAAGTACACAGATTGGTTTCGTGGTTACCTGAGCAGTTACCACAGAAAGTTTTGTGACATTGAGTGATGCTTTTTTGATGCACCTGAGTGCGGAATATGGATTTAATGTTTTTTCTAAGATCAGAAAGACGAATTGACCCGTTCTCAAAGTAGATGATATAAAGAATTTCCATATATTTCTTATATTGTTTCTTTATGATTTTAATTTCGTTGCACTTGAGTCCGAGAGTGGTTAGTTCATTTTTAATTAAATCCAGCGGGTATTCATCGAGACCAAAAAGCACTACTTTGAGTGATCTTTCACATTAAAGATCATGCGAGAAGAACTGACAATTATTTTCCTTTAATGCACTTAAGGTTTTTTTGTAAAAATCCATTGATTCACAGAAAACTTTAATGCCTATAGAATTTTTTTTTAACACTGTAGTCTGTTATTTCAAGTTCACTAAGTAAATTATGCACGAAATCGCAGTTTTTCTGTAAGATTTTAATTGGTGGAATCGCAATTTTCTTTGGCATTGTTGCTCCGATTCATTAGTTCATATATCCTCCCCAAGATCAATGTCTTTGTGAGATTGGAGAGGCAAAACTTTTTTACCGCGACGCGACATTTTGTTAGTTGAGGATGGAGAATCCTCAAGAGTAAAGGCGCGACGCTTCAGTATGGCGGTTGTTTTTTTAAGATTCAGCGTGAAGACAAAAGCTCAAATGATTGCTTTGACAGATCACGAGAGACTCGATCCTTTTGTCTATTACCTTCTATTTTCATTGTTCTTTGATTGACGAACAGGTAACTTATGGCAATGTACAGGATTTTTGGCTACGGTGTCTTCGAATTCTTCGTCGAATCGATCGGATTAGAAACAAAAGTGTCTTGTATATCATGTTTATTTCTAACCAACTCATTTTCGATGAACTCAAGATCTCTTGCAATCATTATTTTACGTTTTTCTGGAACCCAAACACAATAGCCTTAGGATGCTTCGGAATACCCGACCTTGATACGCTCATTTCAACTTGCCTCAAACTTTCTCTTCCCAGATGCTTTACCCAACACGAATGCTGTTGCTACAAATACCTTAAGATGACTTAAGTCCGGCAAGAATTTCTTCCAGCTTTTAAAATGTGTATGAATATATAGGCTGACCGTTGGACATCTATTTCGCAGATAGTTTGACGAAGCTATGGCATCTGCTCAACATTCGTGTTCGATGCCCCTTTGAAGAAGCAAACATTTCGCTATTTCAGCAAGAGTTCCATTCTTACGCTCAGCCACACCATTTTGTTGCGGCGTATGCGCGACTGTATGCCTTCGCTTTATAACATTTCTTTTGAAAAAAAACTCACTAGAGTCGTGGTCTCGGCCATTATCGGAAACATCACATGGTCTAAAACTCCTATCATTGTTTATTTTTAGCCCAGTTGCCAAAACCTCCCGAGTCATATCTAACATCAATTCCTCGGACAACTGTTTTTTCTTTGTCGATCGTGATTATTATGAAGCGTTCTTGACTTTTCAAATGTGAAAACATTTGTTTCCTTGGCATCGACCTTTGCACAAGCATCATTTGCTATCAGCAACTTTCCCGGCATCTTTAAAGGAGAAGATAAGGATCACCGCTCAACGTTACACATATGAAATTTCGCTTATGCTGATGCACACTCTTGCAAACAAGGTTGTTTTTCCTAATCGATCGGTGATTTAGTTATTCAGTTACCTAATTACAAACAATATCGTGTAGGCGTGTGGTCATTGCGGGGAAAATATTCCCGACGAGGGCGATTTTGCGGTGTGCACGGCATGCAGACGTAGGTTACATTTTGACTGCACTACCGTAAAGGAGAAGACATGGAGAATCAAAGATTTAAGAAGGGAGGTATGTAAATGTCAATATTGAAGGAACAGTTCAGACTTTCAAACTGCAATAGTTAGCAAGCCGGCATCATCTGTCCCACAAAAACGCAAGACAAGCCCTCAAAACGAATGCGTGAATTAAACAGTCGTAATAATGTAATAAACAGTTGAGTTAAGAACAACTCAGCTCTCTTAGTGGAACTTTGTACTATGCGAGGATATATTAAGGAAATTGCAGCAAGCTGTAATTTTCCAGTGGCAAAGAATGAAGAACTAAACGCAAACATGAAAAAAGCAACGACCTTTTAAATAAGATATCCAAAGAACTAAATGAAATTAAGGACAATAACAAAAGGAAAGACGCCATTATTAAAAACTTGCAAACACAAATAAACACACTAGAACAGCAAATGGTAAAAACTATTCCCCCAACCCCGCAAGAAAATCTTATAGAGATAGCAAAAGGAATAGGGAAAACAGTCAAGTGTGAGATCAACGACACCGACATCACAGACATATAATGCACTAAGACAAAAAATCCTCTAAGATCAACGATCATTACTTCTTTTGTGTCCAACATAAAAAATATGCAGTTCATGAAACAAACTCGTTCCGCCCGCTCTTTTAAACTGAAAGCGGCTATGCAGAATGCCAACCACACTTCAAACGTGAGCGCAGCTTTGCCCGATGCCACTGTTCATGTAAACAACCAATTGACGAAAAACAATAAACATTTAATGTGGATGGTAAAGGGGAAAGCGAAACAGGAGAACTAGAGATATGTGTGGGAGAGTGCAGAAAGATTACTGGCTAAATGCAACGAGACTGCGCAGCCAATACAAATAATTACCATTGTTGATGTGGGCAAAATTAACCGTACTCAATAACTGCATTGTGCGGATTTAAATGAAATAATGGCCGAATTATATTGTAATTGAATTGGCTTTTGCGGCATCTATATAAATAAATTCACAAAAATGAGTTGTTACTGTCTAAATTCTAGTACGCAATGATTTGAAATACACACGAATAACACTGTGTCATACGAAAGTATTCAAATACAAATAAAAAAAACAGACATAGATATGCTATAGGGATATACAGACCACCTGGATACAGACGTAAAACGTTTTTTGACGAGTTTGAAAACAATGTTGGACAAAAATGACGAAATAATGGTAATGGGTGATATAAATATCAACGTTACTGATTTTGAGTCATCTTGACTAACGCTAGTCATAGCCAAATCAATTCAGTTTTGATTGAAAGTTGTATTTCTGACCATTACCCAATCACATACTTCCCACCAAGTCATGAATCTTCCGTCAAAGAGAACCAAATCAACATGACATTCATATACAATGAGAAAGTTAACGAACTTATCACCAATGCTAACTGGAAAGTGGCTCTAAATGAAAGCAACGCGTTTTTTTAACCAAAGAAGTAAAAAACAGAAGAATTTTTAGTTCATTCGACGGACTTTATAGAAAGTGGAAAAATAATAGACTAAACAAAACGTATGAAAAGGAATACAAGAACTACAGAAATACTCGTAAACCGAATAATCGATGAAATTCGAGTAATTGACTTAAAAAGACATGTGGACATATGTGCCCTAAGACTCCGCAAACTCATCAACTTGAGTATTGCACGGCCAAAATCTCTGATACATTAAAAATCGCGGTAATAAGACCGATTTATAAAGGAATTCCGAGAAATTAACTTAAAAATGTTGCAGCCAATACAAATAATTACCATTGTTGATGTGGGCAAAATTAACCGTACTCAATAACTGCATTGTGCGAATTTAAATGAAATAATGGCCGAATTATATTGTAATTGAATTGGCTTTTGCGGCATCTATATAAATAAATTCACAAAAATGAGTTGTTACTGTCTAAATTCTAGTACGCAATGATTTGAAATACACACGAATAACACTGTGTCATACGAAAGTATTCAAATACAAATAAAAAAAAACAGACATAGATATGCTATAGGGATATACAGACCACCTGGATACAGACGTAAAACGTTTTTTGACGAGTTTGAAAACAATGTTGGACAAAAATGACGAAATAATGGTAATGGGTGATATAAATATCAACGTTACTGATTTTGAGTCATCTTGACTAACGCTAGTCATAGCCAAATCAATTCAGTTTTGATTGAAAGTTGTATTTCTGACCATTACCCAATCACATACTTCCCACCAAGTCATGAATCTTCCGTCAAAGAGAACCAAATCAACATGACATTCATATCCAATGAGAAAGTTAACGAACTTATCACCAATGCTAACTGGAAAGTGGCTCTAAATGAAAGCAACGCGTTTTTTTAACCAAAGAAGTAAAAAACAGAAGAATTTTTAGTTCATTCGACGGACTTTATAGAAAGTGGAAAAATAATAGACTAAACAAAACGTATGAAAAGGAATACAAGAACTACAGAAATACTCGTAAACCGAATAATCGATGAAATTCGAGTAATTGACTTAAAAAGACATGTGGACATATGTGCCCTAAGACTCCGCAAACTCATCAACTTGAGTATTGCACGGCCAAAATCTCTGATACATTAAAAATCGCGGTAATAAGACCGATTTATAAAGGAATTCCGAGAAATTAACTTAAAAATGTTGCAGCCAATACAAATAATTACCATTGTTGATGTGGGCAAAATTAACCGTACTCAATAACTGCATTGTGCGAATTTAAATGAAATAATGGCCGAATTATATTGTAATTGAATTGGCTTTTGCGGCATCTATATAAATAAATTCACAAAAATGAGTTGTTACTGTCTAAATTCTAGTACGCAATGATTTGAAATACACACGAATAACACTGTGTCATACGAAAGTATTCAAATACAAATAAAAAAAAACAGACATAGATATGCTATAGGGATATACAGACCACCTGGATACAGACGTAAAACGTTTTTTGACGAGTTTGAAAACAATGTTGGACAAAAATGACGAAATAATGGTAATGGGTGATATAAATATCAACGTTACTGATTTTGAGTCATCTTGACTAACGCTAGTCATAGCCAAATCAATTCAGTTTTGATTGAAAGTTGTATTTCTGACCATTACCCAATCACATACTTCCCACCAAGTCATGAATCTTCCGTCAAAGAGAACCAAATCAACATGACATTCATATACAATGAGAAAGTTAACGAACTTATCACCAATGCTAACTGGAAAGTGGCTCTAAATGAAAGCAACGCGTTTTTTTAACCAAAGAAGTAAAAAACAGAAGAATTTTTAGTTCATTCGACGGACTTTATAGAAAGTGGAAAAATAATAGACTAAACAAAACGTATGAAAAGGAATACAAGAACTACAGAAATACTCGTAAACCGAATAATCGATGAAATTCGAGTAATTGACTTAAAAAGACATGTGGACATATGTGCCCTAAGACTCCGCAAACTCATCAACTTGAGTATTGCACGGCCAAAATCTCTGATACATTAAAAATCGCGGTAATAAGACCGATTTATAAAGGAATTCCGAGAAATTAACTTAAAAATGTTGCAGCCAATACAAATAATTACCATTGTTGATGTGGGCAAAATTAACCGTACTCAATAACTGCATTGTGCGAATTTAAATGAAATAATGGCCGAATTATATTGTAATTGAATTGGCTTTTGCGGCATCTATATAAATAAATTCACAAAAATGAGTTGTTACTGTCTAAATTCTAGTACGCAATGATTTGAAATACACACGAATAACACTGTGTCATACGAAAGTATTCAAATACAAATAAAAAAAAACAGACATAGATATGCTATAGGGATATACAGACCACCTGGATACAGACGTAAAACGTTTTTTGACGAGTTTGAAAACAATGTTGGACAAAAATGACGAAATAATGGTAATGGGTGATATAAATATCAACGTTACTGATTTTGAGTCATCTTGACTAACGCTAGTCATAGCCAAATCAATTCAGTTTTGATTGAAAGTTGTATTTCTGACCATTACCCAATCACATACTTCCCACCAAGTCATGAATCTTCCGTCAAAGAGAACCAAATCAACATGACATTCATATCCAATGAGAAAGTTAACGAACTTATCACCAATGCTAACTGGAAAGTGGCTCTAAATGAAAGCAACGCGTTTTTTTAACCAAAGAAGTAAAAAACAGAAGAATTTTTAGTTCATTCGACGGACTTTATAGAAAGTGGAAAAATAATAGACTAAACAAAACGTATGAAAAGGAATACAAGAACTACAGAAATACTCGTAAACCGAATAATCGATGAAATTCGAGTAATTGACTTAAAAAGACATGTGGACATATGTGCCCTAAGACTCCGCAAACTCATCAACTTGAGTATTGCACGGGCAAAAATCTCTGATACATTAAAAATCGCAGTAATAAGACCGATTTATAAAGGAATTCCGAGAAATTAACTTAAAAATGTTGCTAATGGTAGTAGAAAAGTGTATTTAAGAGGTGATAACCAATAGGATACACGATTTTATCGCTAAGAATTCACTGATATACGCCAGTCGGTACGCTTTATAGTAACATAAAAGTACTGTGAGTTAGTAGTGATTAGGTGAGCTCGCGAATTGTGTTAATGAAAGCCTGAATAAAAGCTATCAAGTCTTGGTGTTATTCGTGCACGTCAGCAAAGCTTTCGACAGCCCCAACCATAATACACTAATTGAAGTTCTAGAAGTCATTGGTATGTCAGATTAGCTGCGAATTATGTCAGACTAGCTGTATCTGATACATCGATAATTTTACGTGAAAATTGATAATACCTACAGCCAAATCGAGGATGTGCAATATGGAGATTAGCAAGGTTGAAAGTTGAGTCCACCTCTATTTATATTGAATTATTACGTTTTTTTTTTTAAAAAGCTGTGCCATTCGGATATGCAGATAATACGGCTATTGTTGTGCGTCACAGATCATTGTAGATGGCTCTTGATGATATACAGGAAGAGTTCAAAAACGCGTTGAAGTGGTGTGACTACCGCGGCTTATAGAGCAATGCCTTTAAAACGAAATTGATGCTTGCTTGTCAGGCAGACGAACCGTGAAGGGTCTGAGCCTGATTAATTGCTGCCTTTCATCGGTGACGGTCCTGGACATGGAAGAAGCTTCCAGTCATCAAGGCCAATTTTTCTTTCGAAGGCACCAAGAATCAGCTCAGCAGTCTTACTTAATGTCCAGCTTTCGGGTCTATAAAGTAGGACTGGCAGAATAAGGGTTTTGTAGAGCATGACTTTGGTCCTTCGAGTCAGGAGTTTTGAGCCCAGTTGTTTTGACAGACCGAAGTAGCATCGGTTGACAAGGGCGATCCTACATCGGATCTCCACTACAATGTCATTCGTGGAGTTTACATTTGCCCCGAGGTATACAAACTCCTTTACTACCTCGAAATCGTAGCTGTCGACTGTAACGTTTTGGCCTAGGTGGTGTGCGGCGGATCATGTTTTGCTCTACAGCATATATTTGCTTTCGTCACCTCTAGACCAGCTCGTTTCGCCTGTTCTTCAAATGCCGTGAAAGCTTCCATTACGGCGCGTTGGATCCGCGCGATAATGTCGAAGTCATCAGCGTACCCCAACAACTGGACTGACTTGTAGAAGATAGTGCCTTCCGTGTTGACTTTTGCCCACTGCACTATCTTCTCCAGTACCATATTGAAGAACTCACACGACAGCGCATCTCCTTGCCGAAATCCGGTGCAGGTCTCTAACGGTTCGGAGGCTTTTGAACAGAACCGAACTGCACGGTGCATCGCGTATGTGTTAGCGTGGTGCGACACAACCGGATCAATTTTCCCGGGATCCCGAATTCGGCCATCGCTTCGAATAGCTCCTTGTGATGAATGTTGTCGTATGCGTCTTTAAATTCGATGAAAAGATGGTGAGTATCGATTTGAAACTCGCTGGTCTTCTCCAGGATCTGCTATAGTGTGAAGATTTGGTCTAAGGTCGATGTGCCGGGCCGAAAGCCGCACTGGTACGTGCCGATTAGTGAGGTGCAGAACGGCTTTAGACGTTCACACAGTACGCTGGATAGGATCTTGTAGGCGACGTTGAGCAGAGATATACCTCTATAGCTCTTGCAGGAGGTAGGATCGCCTTTCTTGTGGATGGGGCATATGGAGCTGATATTTCAGTCGTCGGGCATTCTTTCGTCTTCCAATATTCGGCAAATGATGTGGTGCATGCTCCCTGCCATTACATTGCCCCCCGCTTTGAAAAGCTCCGATGGTAAGCCATCTGAGCCTGCGGCTTTAATGTTCTTCAGCATTTTAATGACTGTACCGACTTCTTAAAAGCTAGGCGGAAGGACTACTTCGTCGACTGGAGTTGGGATTTCCTGGTTCCCTATCACTCTCTCCTGGTCCGGCAGCTGAGAGAAGTGTTGCACATGGTCGATTTGGTTGGCGGTTCGACCATCCGGGGATCGCCTGGTTGCTGTGTGGTTGTTTTTGTGAAGGAACCGTGTGCTACATATAACTATATGACGCGCAGTCTCAAAGTCTGTGAGTCGGAAGCCGTTATCTGATCACTCTGCCAAAGATGTTTTCCTTACCGATTTTAGCATTGAAATCTTTTGGTACGATTTTAACATCGTACTCCGGGCAGGCTCCGTAGGCGAAATTGATGCTTATACGATATTCTCTTCGCTTCACGATCACAAATCTACTTCAGAAATGAATTATGTACGAAGTCCACGTGTATTCCTTTTGAAACAGTAGAAAATTATAGATATATGGGAGTTACCATCGACACCAACTTTGTGTGGGATGTACACATAGATGAACTACGAGTGCACTAAATACACTATCATGTCACAATGGACGTCCTAAAACAAGTTTACTTTGCCATTGTTGAATCTCCGAAAACTCCACAACTCAGCACTGAAGAAGATAGGCCTACGTAACCAGCACAACATTTAGGAGCAACGGTGTCTGCAAAGTGCTATCTTCAAGATGCCCCATATAGTGGGATATTACGATGACAATCGATTTGCAACACCGATTCAACCTGAAATCAACACAAGACGGCGGATCCAAGACATGCTTTATGTGCCCCGTTTCAATAACAATTATGGAAGACGACAGCTAAGATACAGTGTACCTGAGAGAACACAAAATTATACAAAATTTGAAAACAAGGAAAAAATGATAAAAAAAAACTTTTTCTTAAGCTCTATGTAAATATTTAATGAACTAGTATTCGAAATCAATCTAAGCTTACATTAAAAGATTATTCAAAATTATGAAGCTCAATCTTCTGCAGAAAAGCCTTTAAGGCTTCGCGAAAAAATCAAATCGTACCTATTAATAATGAAACAAATAAAATAAAAATTGAAAATTGAAATCGAAATTTCGATGGACAAACATTGCTTCATTATCACCATTTGCCTAATGTTGATTCTGAGAGTCGTATTTTTAGAAAATCTTCTCTGTCGGGATTTCAGGTTTTGGAATATTATAGTGGGATTTCATTGTACGTCGAATAATTGCAGCAGCAGTATCAACAGTAATTCTTCGTGTATATCAATACCCATACACCTCAATTGTGAATCTGCATCAAACTCCATTAAATTGTTAGGCAGATCGTCGCCTCCCTGCATTTTGTATGTCGCTACCCGTTTCAGTAATCTTGCCCTCTTGACTGGTCCAGTAAATACGAATTCAGACTTCAGTCTCTTCCTGATACTCCAATCCTTTCACCAGCCGCAACAGACTTGAATCAATAGAAATAATTAAATCTGACCTTGCTCTAGCGTTATTCTCCAACCACTTCGAATTTTCATCTTGTGGATTCAGGTTGTTGGTCTGGTGTGGTTTTTCACATATCTGCTTTCTGCTTCACGAAAGTATATGTAAATATATCGTTATGGTCTGGGTCATAGCCTGTTACAGCAGAAACTACATAAATGATTTATTTAAATGCAAAATAAACTAACGCTCTATATTCAAATAAGTTTTCAGAACGAATTAATTGGTGTGTTCCAGTACCTTCTATACCAAATTCCTAAGTATGTCATTTGTTAAGGAGTGCGGGTAAGTCTCTCTTAGAAAGGGGCAAAGTACGGGAACGCATCTAAACTTATTGTGTAAAGTACGTCATTAAGAAATATAAAAATCACTTTTTCGCTACGGAAAACAAAAACAACAACAAAATTGTACTCATATACACGGGTCAATGCTCACTTATCTCTGTACGCACACCAATTAATTTTACAGAGAACCAACAACCAACCCACCAAAATTTCTTGTGTTAAAATGGGCAGGTTGAGGAAATATTTTACTCTCTCTCGACAGCGCTCATTTGACGTACACCGGAAGGTGTACGGGAACAGACTTTGTGTTAGTTTGTGTTGTTTTGCACTCTTTTGTGTTGTTTGTTTCGAGTATGGGAACGCACATAATATAATTCTAAGAAGCGAGAGTTACAATAGGTGTGTTCCAATTCAAGAATGATAGAAAAAGAGATTGCGCAATAGAGTGTTCAATTTTCTTTCGTTCTGCGCAGCTTACGTCACGCGAGACTTCTGATTTGACAGCTCTTTGTTATTGTTTATTATCTTCATACAAATTGAAGCAGGAAAAGTTATTAGTTGATTTTTATTCACGTTTTAAGAACTTTTTAACATAAAATAAGTTTTTAGTGTATATTCAATTGAGTTAATTTGACTCTCCAATTAATTTCCGAGCTATTAAGTCAAGCATTTTGCATGCAGAGTGGAAAAAACTTTCACAGAGTTTCGTAAAGCAATAATCATAGTTGTGTAAAGTTTTAGAATTGCCATTAATAAATCAATTTAACTAAATTTTATTATTGCATGACTTATTTCCAAAAGATTAATGTAACAACCAAGTTATTGAAATAAAAGACGAGATTTAAATTTTGAACTAGTGGACAATTTTATAATATTTTCTTTTTTTCTGAATTGAAACTTTGTAATTTCTTTGTTTAGTTTCTTTATCCTAAAATACATTCGTCTAAAATAAAGTTTTCTTTTTATTTTCTCCCCACAGTTCACATTTTCGGTCAATTCCAAATGTGTCTTAAGATATTCGGGGGAAATCAAGAGATTATCCCCATTCACCCTTTCGAAAATTTCTTCGAGTTGCTTTATGTGAACCATTAATGCAGAGTTGGGTTTATCCAGGCCTCCTTCGTTGAGATGGTTAACCCACGTAAAAGTCGTGTCCTTATTTTGAAGAACACGTATGTCGGGAATTTCATCCCCCAAATTATGGCAAATGTACCCAGCCAAGTTTTCAAGCCCATCGTGAGCTAAAGATTCCAATTCATTGTCCACCTGGCTGTAGACATCAGTGCTCGGAGGATTTATAGTTATACTCTTAAGTATCGTACCTTAAAGTTAAAAGAATATTAACATATTTATATAATTCAGATATGTATGTAGACAAAACATTACTTGTAAGAGTACATTCGGAAACTAAGTCAGGCGTGTCATCCGAAGCAACTGTTTGGTCACCTAAATGAGAGAGATGTGAGAAAAAAGTTTTGTAGCCATTTTAACTTTCTGTCTTTCAGTTCCAATAACGTTTAAATGGCCTGCCGATATCTTATGGGTGACTGACTTTCAGACGCTGTGCACGTTAGAAGCGTAAGGATTGTTTTTTTTTTATTTCCTTTCCATTTATTTAAAACCCTTGGTCAATAAAATGATTCCGAACGAGTTTAATCAAATGTCAATGCCACTGGTTTCTCCACTAGTAGCTCTGCAATCATTTCATGTATTGCCTTTGATTGCATTCTGATGTCGCGGGATGAAGGAGCGACTATTGCTCTCAGTTGGATTGTTGGAATTGTTCCCGCCTTCAACTTATATCCATTATTTTTGCAAAGGCCTGTAATAAAATTGTGACTTAATATGTAAGTAAATAAACAACTGCCCGGCCACATTAAAAATAAACAGTTACGAAACAACCGAATGCCTCGGATATGGATGGATTCACTGTTGACGACCCACGCAAACGAAAAAAGGATAATGCTCTAAGGATATGCACGTGGAATGTGAGGTCCCTAAACAGACCACGTGCAGCCGATGAACTTGCGGAGGCCCTGGACTGCTATAAAGCAGACATAACCGCAATTCAGGAAATGCGGTGGGATGGGCCGGGCAAGAGAAGAGTGAGAAACTGCGACATATACCACGGCGACTGCTACAGGGAGAGAGGGAAACGCTTATTTGGATGCGGTTTTGTTGTTCGAGGCAGACTTAGGCAAAAAGTCTTAAGCTTCCAATACATAAGCGAACGCCTCATAACAATCCGCATCAAGGCTAAATTCGGGAATATAAGCCTCATATGTGCCCACGCCCTGACAGAGGAAAAAGATGACAGCAGTAAAGAGGACTTCTATCACCTCCTAGAAAGGACATATGATCGATGCCCCAGCTACGACATCAAGATAGTTCTAGGAGATTTCAACGCTCAGCTGGAAAGATAAGAAGTCTTTGCTAAAGTCATCGGAAGACACAGCCTGCACGCCAACACCTCCGGAAACGGACTCAGGCTAGTTGACTTCGCCTCGGGGCGAAATCTCTCTGTGGCCAGCACGCGGTTCACACACCTCAACATTCATAAAGGTACCTGGCGATTACCTGATCAATCAACCGTCAACCAGATTGATCACGTTGCGATCGACGTCAGACACTCCTCCAATATTCTCGATGTCCGAGCCTTCCGAGGTGCAAACATCGACTCGGATCATCACCTTGTTGTACCCAAGGTAAGAACCCGGATATCGAGAGAGCAACGGAGTCGAGATAAGCCAAGACGGTTTGATGTCCGAAAGCTACAATCGCAACCGATCGCTAGAGCCTTTGCCGATCGATTCTCCCTGAAACTATCTCAAAGTCCGACGCTGCCTGCACAAACAATAGAAGACAAGTGGAAACGTTGTCAAGAAGCCATCAAAGAGGCCGCCACTGATGGGTTTTACTGGATTTTACGCCACCACCTAAGAGGAACCCATGGTTTGACGACGAGTGTAGGCAGGCGCATGCAGCCAAACAAGAAGCGTACAAGGCAACGCTGCATCGAACGACGAGAGCTGTTTGTGAGCTCTACAAACAGAGAAGAAGGGAAGAGAACCGGCTTCTCAGAAGAAAAAAGAAAGAGCACGAGAAGCGCGCGGTCGAGGAAATGTAGAGGTGCTATGGCAGGAATGATGTCCGAAATTTTTACCACAAGATAAAACAGTTATCCGGTGGTTATAAGGCTCGGACAGAAGCCTGCCGGGATCAAAATGGACAACTAGTGGTAGAGTCGCAGTCAGTGCTGAGAATCTGGAAGGATCATTTCTGCAGACTCCTAAACGGCGATGACGTCGCAAATTCCGCTGTTAGGCAGAATGTCCCACTCAATTTGGACGACGATGGACAAGAATTCCGTCCCCCCGACTTCAACGAAGTCAAGATAGCAATATCGAGACTGAAATCGAACATAGCTGCTGGCGCGGACGGACTATCCGCAGAGCTGTTCAAAGCGGCTGGGGATGAGCTGGTTGGGTGCATGCACCAGCTCATCTGTGAGATATGGTCGGAGGAAAGCATGCCCGACGAGTGGAATCTCAGCATCGTTTGTCCGGTCCACAAGAAAGGAGACCCCTTCGACTGCGCCAACTACAGAGGGATCAGTCTTCTTAACATTGCATATAAGATTTTCTCTGCCGTACTGTGTGAGCACCTGAAACCGTTCATCAACAACCTGATAGTTCCTTATCAGTGTGGTTTCAGGCCAGGGAAGTCCACAATCGACCAGATCTTCACACTGCGGCAGATCCTGGAGAAGTCCCAAGAAGTACAAATCGACACCCACCATCTATTTGTCGATTTCAAGGCCGCGTATGACAGCGTGCATAGAGACGAGCTATACAGTGCCATGTCTAGTTTTGGCATCTCCACCAAACTCGTCAGATTGTGTAGGATGACGATGGAGAACTCTCGCTGCTCCGTCAAGGTCGGTAGCGAACTCACCGAAACCTTCGATGTCAAAAAAGGATTTAGACAAGGCGACGCGCTGTCATGCGACTTCTTTAACATCATCCTTGAGGGGATCGTGCGGAACTCACACGTCAACACCAGAGGCACGATCTTCCACAAGTCCGTTCAATTGCTAGCCTATGCGGATGACATTGACGTGATCGGCCGAACTCAGCGAGCCGTCAATGAGGCGTTTGCTAGCATTGAAACGGAAGCGGCTAAAGTGGGACTGGTGGTAAACGAGGGCAAAACTAAGTATATGCTGTCATCAAAGAAGGACGCAGAACATCGACGTCTCGGACAGAGCGTCACTATGGGCAGCAGACACTTCGAGGTAGTGAAGGACTTCGTCTACCTCGGCTCCGCGGTAAACAGGGACAACAACATCAGTACCTAAATCAAGCGGAGAATCACTCTTGTCAATCGCTGTTTCTTTGGGCTCAAGAGGCAATTGAGTAATAAAGCCCTCTCCCGAACGACCAAAGTGACTTTGTACAACACCTTGATCATCCCAGTCCTGCTTTACGGCGCAGAAACCTGGACGCTACTAAAAGCGGATGAGGAAGCGATTGGTCTCTTCGAGAGAAAAGTTCTGCGTGCTATTTTTGGTCCTGTTTGCGTTGATGGCATCTGGAGGAGAAGATTCAACCACGAACTGTATGGGCTGTACGGCGGCATGAGCCTAGTCAAGCGTCTACGGATACAACGCTTAAGGTGGCTAGGCCATGTAGAGCGCATGGACAGCACTGCTCCGGCCCGAAGAGTTTTCGAATCCGAACCACAGGGACAACGCAACAGAGGACGTCCTAGACTGAGATGGCGCACACAAGTGGAAAAAGACCTCAACCATCTTGGAGTGCGCAATTGGAGACAGCTGGCAAGAGATCGTGCTAGCTGGAGAAGCATGTTGGTTGAGGCCCAGATCCACCCCGGACTGTAGCGCCATCTGAAGAAGAAGAAGAAGAAGAAATAAACAAATCATCTTGCCCATTTCAAGTTGTAAGTTTCTTTCAAAACTATCCGCAGTGAAATGTGCACTTATTCTTTCTCCTGCATAAGTGAATCCACTGCTTCCGTAGGATGTTATGTTTTGGAACCGAATAAAACCGTACATCCGGTTTTCTCTTGTTGTTGTTTGCATTGCAGCCAAACACAGCACACCTCATTTTCAAAAATTTCTCTTTATTTAATTATTAATAAATTACAAAATATTTTTCTTTTAATTTTTTTCAAATAAACGCGCGGAAATCGCAGTCAAACCTGACATCAGTATATAAAAAGTAAACATCTGTTGTCTCAGCCTACGTCATCAAAAATTGACAGAAGGTAACAGACATGCGCAATGCGTAATCTGTATTTCTATCATTCTTGGTTCCAATTCATTTGTGCACAGAAATTCGTAGTTGAGTAGCTTGGCTAAAAATCTCTCTTTGAGAGAGTAACTCTGCCGAAACTTGTGAAATGACTTTTCATAGAAATTCGCAGAATTGTATAATATGTAAACAGCTTTTGGAGTTTGATTGCCAATGAAACACACTTTGTTCCGTTTTGTTCACAATCAAATGTCTTTATTTTTCTGTGTTTATATATTTTACAAGCGGTTGATGCGTTCAGAATGCATGTTTTGGAGATATATACCTTAATCAGAGTGGCAAAAGTGCTTCGACAATTGGTTCAATCGCATGCAAAAGTGTATAGATCTTAATAGGAAATATTTTGAAAAAACATAAAAAAGCTATTTTCGATGATATTATTTGTTTTTGTTTTCTAATCACGAAATGTGACCGCCGTGGCGTAGTGGGTATAGTGCGACGCTCACACTCCGAGGGGTCTAGGTTCAATTCCCAGTTCAACACCAATTTTTCGAATTTTTCACGGCACCACCTCTTTCGAGCTACTGACAACACTCAAAGAGTAATAACTGTCTAAGAAAGCTTCTCAAATTTCGCCGTTCGGAGTCGGCAAAAAACTGTAGGTCCCACCTACTTGTGAGAGAACAGTAGCGAGCAAAACACGAGTAGTTGATGAGCAAGCTAGGCCCTGGTCCCCTCTTGGACTGTAGCGCCAAAATTTTTTATAATCACCAAATATAAAAGACAACCCTCGTAGCAGCCTGTAACTACATCTAGCTGAAAGTTTTGTCCATGTCGGTTCAATTAAAAGCCAGTTAAGTCTAAGAGTGTGAGATGCATGTGTAACCTTTTGCCCATCTGATGAACAAAAAGACCTGTGTACATATACTAAATACATTCACAGTCTAAAGGCTTCCTCAAACAAGGATACATCTCTAATTTCATGTCACAAAACCATGAGTCATGAACTTAAGATGATAATAATGGTAACCGCGTCGATATGGGAAATGCTACAAAAGATGAACAGTGATTTGTGCTTTACCAAAAGGATCTTGGTTCTACGGAATCTAGGAGTGTTTTGGTCGATTTTCACTCAATTTGAATAGATTTTATTAAGAATCACTTAAAAAGCAATGGTTAGTGAAATGGTAGACTGTAACGCACCCCTCATTCGTAACACGATGGCTTGGTCCTTCAGCGGCTGTTTCAAGTTTTGCTTCTATGGAGCGTACGGTTGAGAAACCATCTGCATCAAGATCACCGCAAATCACTTCAGTTCTTCTGCTTAGCGGTTAATTTCAAAGGGAGGACTGCGAAAATAATGTATAAAAAACCATTCTTCAGAGCGCGAATGTATTTTCGAATAAGTTAATTAAACAAACATATTTTAGATCATGAAAATCAAATCAAGAAAAAGGAAACTAAATAAAATAATTCACTGAAAAGAAATACCAAAATGGCATGACTTTTTTTTAACATTCGTTTCACAGCACTATAATTCTCCACCTCAATAAAACAAAGTAATGGAAAATTTAGTAGACAATATATTTCAAATTTATTTTCTTATTAAAACCCTCTTACAACCCAATTTTTATTATTAAAAAAGAGTTTACAAATTTCCCTTCTAATACTTCAATGTAAATAATGAACAATGACAAGCGGCTGTCAAATCAGTTGTCTCCCGTGACTTCAGCAGAGCAGCATATGAGAAAAAAGTACATGCTATCGCGCAATCTTCTTCTTAGTCATTCGTGACCGTAGCCTGTATTTGAATTCCTGTCGATCAGGATGGTCATGAAGGCCCCCTTTGCTTCTAATGACACCTAAGAAATTTTTCCAGTACATCCTGATTGAGGCGATACGTCAGTATGCACTTTAATTGGAAACGGTTTTTATATCTTCCAACATTAATTTTACTGCATTATTTGATTGAATAATGCCTGAAAAAAATATTAAAGAATGTATTTAGGAAATTGTGGAAATACTGCTATATGTTTACTTTTTTGGAAGGGTAATAAACTCCCTCTGCCTCTTATATTCTGCATGAGGTTAGTCATTGCATCCAAAATTTAATTTTGGATGTCTGGAGCTAAACCATATGCATGCGTACGCTGCCACCATATGTATTACTGAATGTATATCTTACAATTTGGAGCATTCTTCCCAATTGCAATTTTTAAGATGACCCAAACTTGCAGCACTAGTTATGGCTTGGGAAATTGCGTGTGAAAACAATTTTGTTGCCATTTTCACTTTCTACCTTTCAGGCCCAATAATATTTAGGTGACTTGCAGATATTTTGTGGGTTATTTATAGTTCCGAGGAAGTTAAGGAAAGAAGTGCAAGAATAATTTCCTTTCTTACCTCCTTACCATTTATTTAACACAAAAATCTTATTTTGATTGTGCATGAACCTAAAGAGATAAGACTAAATGTTATTTTATGTATAATATAGAAAGAAAAAATAATATTCACCAAGTCACTTCAAGGTTTTTAAATAAACCCTACTACTACTTCCTACTTCCGTATTATAGAAGGAAATACACCCATGTCTCCTGTGACGTAAACAAAAACAGCTGATATATAAACAAACATGGCGGACGTGTGGATTACGTAATCTGTAATACATCATTCTTAGGCTACGGTCATATATCCTGGGATATAATGAAGGTGCCCTAACGAACAACGCAAATGTTGGTATAGATGACACTCCGGATTTAGATTATGGTTGCACACTTACAGGTAAATCTCGATGATTATAGTTTGTATTGTACTAATTGCGCTTTTTCTTATTAGGTACAATATTGAAAAGCATTTCATAAAACCCTGAGAGTGCAACTCTAGTCAGTCATATGCAGCAACTGGAGGAAATTTTTAACATAGTCAAGGCAGACGACTTGTTCATTTCGAACAATTTTTTTAAGAACATTATTAGAACTCGCGCGCAATGTTAACTGCGAAGACAGTGTTTAAAAACTATTCTTCGGAGCTCGGATGTATTTTCGCATTCGTAAATTAAACAAAGAAATTTTAGAACACCAATACAAAAGTACTACATAACATAATTCATTAAAAAGAAATACCAAACTGTAAGACTTTTTTATCATTCGTTTCACAGCACTATAATTCTCCACTTCAATAAAACAAAGTAATGGAAACGTCTACAAAATTTAGTAGACAATGTATTTGAAATTTATTTTCTTATTAAAATGCTTTTACAGCACAATTTTTATTATTAAAAATGAGCACAAATTTCCCTTCTAACAATTCAACGTAAATAATGAACAATAACAAGCGGCTGTCAAATCAGTTGTCTCCCATAACGTCAGCAGAGCAGCACATAAGAAATCTTCTTTTCAGTCATTCGTGAATACGATACGATGATTTTTGATGAAATTGCTTCTGTCAAACTTCATACCCAAGTTCTCCCCTTCGTTTGAAAACAAATTTCATTCTGCAAAAGATTGGCTGGATATGAAGATAGTTGCGGAGAAATTTGTGCTGTGCTTTCAATTTCTTCTGTTACTAGGTACGCGGGCTTCAGTCTCTCGACATTAACGTTTTTAACGATTGTTTTGCCATTAATATCAACAGCAAAAAGTCGATCGCTTATCCTATGAATTATTTTGTGAGGACCGAAGTATGGCTGATCTAATCCCTGTTTTGGAGCATCATGTCGTAAAAATATATGTGTACATGTATAAAGCTCCTTAAAAATTAATATATTTCTATTGTTGCAGTCATGCTTAGCAGGAACTGGCTTGAGATTTCGCATGTGTATATAAAACTCCAAACTGTTCGAATTGGATGGAGGGTCTTCACGTGAGAAAAACTCACCCGTTATACGTATAGTTGCTCCGTAAATATGTTCTGCAACTGATCCTTTTAAATCATCCTTGTAACAGGAGCGAAGGCCAAGAAGAACTACTGGAAGTGTTTCAGTCCATCGGTTACTTTCGTCGCAGCGAATGGCGGCTTTTAAAATACGGTGCCCCCTTTCAATCATTCCATTTGCGGCTGGATGATAGGCAGTTGCTCGAGCTGTCTTACTTCCTTTTTTTTTTGTATTTTTTTTTTATTTATTTATAATGGTTTCTTTAATACTAGACAAAAATACTTAAACTAGCTTACTTATCTAATTTTTTAATTTTTATTTTTTCTGTTTTTTTTTTGTATTTTTGTTTTTAATTTTTAATTTTTGTGAAATGCCTACAAACTATCTTAACCTATGTAAGTTGGCCTC
This sequence comes from Eristalinus aeneus, assembly GCA_955652365.1. Taxonomy (NCBI): domain Eukaryota; kingdom Metazoa; phylum Arthropoda; class Insecta; order Diptera; family Syrphidae; genus Eristalinus; species Eristalinus aeneus. The sequence continues at coordinate 1,507,710 of OY019135.1, read as the reverse complement.
AAGACTCAAATATCCCATTCCACCATCAAAAGCTGGTTTTGGTGCAACCACCAGTAAAAATGCCGTTGTGTGGTTGAAACCGCTCTATCGCGGGCAGAAATCGCTCTACTGAACCGTAGGAGATCCTCGTTGCTGCGAGCGACGTCCGGCTCGTATTGGAGTTGCCTTTCTACAGTTCGGCGTGCGACGTGGAAGATGATAGGGCAGCCTTCCCTTTCTTGTATCAGGCCTTTCGAATCCAAATAAAGGAAAGCTTCAGGCGGGATGAAGCCGTTAAGACGTACCCTTTCATGGTACATTTGATTTAGGTAGTAAGAAGCCATGGCACGAGCAGTGTGACTCCGAATCAACTTAATAATAAAATTATCAATCCTTATAAGGTTTGCTTCGTTGTACAGAACCTCATTGGGGTAGAATTTCTTGTACTAAGATTCTGGTGTTCGATATAAACGAAGACAGGTCCGAAGGCACCGCCTCTCGAACACCCTCATCTTTTCCATTTGGGAAGGACTCACGTTGAACCACACAGGACAACCATATACCATTCTTGGCCGGATGAGGGCCATGTAGCAGATAACCTTCACTCTGGAGTCAAGTTGACTGCTGTAAAACAGTCCTCTTGCCATAGCGAAGGCATTCTTAGCCCTGGTCAGAGCTGTATCTACATGGGTACCACCATATAGAAACTGGTCCAACCAGGTGCCTAGATATCTTACTACATTTTTAACGGTCAATGGCCGTCCCAGTGGGTCAGCTATGCCGAACTTGCGCCAGTTTAATTTTGTATCCCTTAAGGCTCTGGACAGCGGGGTTCTGAAAAGGATAGTTTCACACTTCTGGTAGTTGATTTTCAACTTCCAGTCGTCGCAAAATCGTTGAATCGTATCGAAGTCACTCTGCAACAAACCGTTTATTGCTTCTACCTTCGGATTTGATCTGTACGCGATTAGATCATCGGTAAACGCTATTATGTTAGGCATAGAACCTATAAGATCGCTGGTGAATATAGTGAACAAGATCGGCGAACCCACCGCCCCTTGTTGTAACTAATTTTTTATATGGAAGACAGTTGCTGAAATTTCGTTGCCATTTTTCACAACAAACTTTCTGCCTGTCACCATATCATAGATCAGGCAGGCTCCTGTGCACTGTGTTTTGTTTCTATTCCATTGAATGTCGGAAACCAGTTTAGACGCGGCATGAATGGTGTCGTGCCCCGCCCTGAAGCCAAATTGGTTATCCGGTATTATTTGTTTTTCCTCAACCCATTCTTTCAGAGCTTTAATGACTATCTTTTCAAACACCTTGCTTATGCAAGGAAGAAGGCTTATAGACCGGAGATTCGTGGGAATGGAGGTATCTTTGCCCCGTTTCGGAATAGGCTGTACCACAGCTGTTTTCCAATGCACCGGGTAATATGCATTACTCAGCGCATTGTTGAACAAAGTTGTGTATACGTCCACCGCCTCAGAGGGTAAATGTCGCAGAACAATATTTGGTATCCCATCGATTCCCACTGACTTCTTCTTTTTCAGTGAGTTCAGGATACCTTGGAGTTCATCTTTTGAAATAAGTATGGAGTTGTTTCCATCGTCGGCGACGACATTATTAGCCAGAAAATCGTCACTGAACCTGGTGAAACCAGGGTTCTCGGATCGCCATTGACTTATTTCATTCCGAAGAGAGACATGGTTAAGCAAGGCTCTGTTCTCTAGATCATGATTCGGACATCGAGTCTCGTTGACCGTATACACTCTCTGGAAAATAGCACCAATTGCTTTCACCTTCTCTTGGGGATCCTCAACTACGAAATAGTCGTTGTCAAGCACAGCCCTATCCGGATCGATGCCAACTGAAGTAAGTAGGTTCACGTTGTCTGTTGTTCTGTCAAGTCGAACGCTCTGAATGTCATTATGGTCTTTCCTCCGAAAGATTTTATTTACTTGGGGGAACTTGCTCGGGTTGTTGGATCTTACAGCAAGAATCTTATTGTCCCAATGCAAGCTTACAGCTAATCTGTAATTATGTTTTATTAACTGTTGGAGTACTTTGATCTCTGACTTTAGACAGCGAATCTCCGCATTCTGTGGATCTGTAAATCTCCTGTACAAGAGTTTAAGCCTTGACAGGATTCTACTTTTTTGCACGTGAAGTGCATCGATGGTAGCATTCCGATAAATGTCGCCATCATCGGTATGTGCTACCTTCGGAATAGTTTTGTCCATTGTTCGTTTAATGACTTCGTCCATTTGTGTGAGGTACCCATCAACCTCTTCGTTCATAAGGTTTCTGTTAGTAGGGGGATTGGTCACATTCGAACTTATTTCTCTGGCTAAGGTTCTAGAGGAACGTGACCAGCGCGCCTTATTGTAGTTATAAGTGTGCGTTTGAACATATTCCTCTAGTTCCTCCAGCTTGTTCGGGAGCTGTATTACCGCGGCGAGACCACAGTGATCACTGTCATACTCGACCGTGGTTAAACAGTTCCTCGTATGTCGTTCCACGTTAAGTATTGTTAGTCGCCTGTGGATTAGCATCACATCCAGATAGGACCCGCTTCTGGGAAATGATGGTCTATCGGTTGTCAGCAAATCTAACCTAAACTCAATATTGTTTTGTTCCATCCACTCAAAGAGAGCGTTTCCTCGCTCATTTGGAACAGCGTTACCCCATTCACCGTGCTTGGCGTTCAAATCCCCAGCTAGTATAAAGAAGTTTTCCTCCGAGTTTAAGCAGAGGCTGGTGAAAAGAGCCTCGAGCTCAGAGAGAAAATTAGGATTTCGAGGTTCTGATGCGTAGACAGCGATAACAAATAACTTCTTTCCACCTTGAAGAGAGATGCGTGCGACTGCTGCTTCTAGCACACTAAATCTACGTACATCGTTGCTATATATGACCTTATGATAAATTTTGTTTTTAATTTTTAATCAAAAGGACGACCCTGCCACCTCTAGTGGATTGGGGTCGGTCTCTTCTAATTATATGATAATTTTTGTACCTGAGATTGCGCGTCTGGTTTAGTTTAGTTTCGCTAGCCATCAGCACATCAGGATTGTGGACTTGCAACAAATTAGAGAGCGATAGTTTTCGTTCAATCCTTATCAGAGAATTTACATTCACTGCAAGGATCTTAAGGGTTCTTACCTCGCGTGAGCCCATTATATCTGAGCGCGCTTGTTTGCAGGCAGCTGAGATAAGAGGAAATCTACTCTAGCCGTCTGCGTAAGGAAACTGGTCTGTAATTCGACCATCTGCTTCTGCAAGGCAATCATCTGCGCTTGCATCGACTGGATGGAAGACAGTACATCCCTTATGGATCCCTTATGGACGAATTGGACCTCGCCGCCCTCAACTAGGCGCAGCTTGCTGAGGAGGACCTTCGGGTCAGTAGAGGGATTTATACCTTTGAGGAGCAAGGTCTCTGGCCTCTCTCCTCTTGGGGTGTACGTGTAAAAATCAGCGTTCGATGCCGCTAGCTTCTCTTTTAAGAATTTAAACCCGTCTATTGATAGGCAATGGACGGTGTGTATTTGGGGTGATTTGTACTTAATATAATATGTCTTATTTTCTAGGGCCAACTTACATAGTGTTCGTCAGTCCCCATACCGAAGACATTGATGGGTGGGCAGCGTGTCTTGGAGTTTTGCTGCTGTTGCTGTGGTTCCTTTTTTTTCTGCTGCTGTTGATTCCGCTGCTGTTTGTTCCGCTGCTGTTGATTCTGCTGCTGTTAATTCGGCTGCTGTTATGTCTTTTGCTTTTCCTGCTGTTGCTTCCTCTGATGTAGTTGTTGTTGTACCGCCTTCTGTTGTTTCTGTTGTTGTTGCGTCTGCTTTTGCTGCTGCAGTTTAAGCTCCAGTTGAGCTGTCTGCAACCGTTGCGCTGCCTTTGATGTGTAGACTGCTCGTAGAGGAACTTGATGTGGGCGTCAAGTTTTGCCCTTTCCTCATCCAGTCTCTTTAGTTTTGTCTCCTCCTCCTTGCTTGCCTACTCCTCATCGTCGGCGTCCGATGTGGCGAGCACTTTGAACGAGTTGTCGCTTCCCCTGTATGAGAATCGGCATTCATTCCCCTCCGATTCGCATTGGAGGGCCTCAATGTCGATTACTTGCTTGTTTTGGTTGTTTGTTTGTTTGTTTGTTTGTTTGTTTTTTGGCCGACACCGATCCGCCTCTGTTCAGTGCGACCATCTCATCTTCTGACGTCATTGTTGTCGTCCGACGCTTTGTTTGAATAGACTGCGGCTGCAGCCTCTTCCTCCTCTTCTTCATCTCAGTAGCGTGGCTGGTGGGGCTAGCCATGCGGACACTACCGTCACTTGTAAGGTGGCCTGACGTCCCAGCCACCGGTGTCTTGAAGTCACCCGATCTACCCGATTTACTGAGCTCGGGTTGCTCGTCACTCTCCACATTCTCACTCACTAGTGTTTTTATTTAATTTAATAAAAAAAGAAAAATTGTATTTTCTCCCCGCGGGATTTGAACCCGGGATTGTTAGTTCACTGCCTAGTGCTCTACCTTCGAGCTACCGATGCCACTTAGAAGCAATGGCTTTTTTCACTCTTTCACAATACTAAGCTTATACTTCCCAGAAGCCGAAACAAGTGCGTACTCCGCGGAGGTCTGTGAACGACTGTGTCTTACTTCCTATCAGTTGCGTCATTGCCTTGAACAGCGCAGATTCGAATTGCGAACCTTGGTCAGTTGTTATTGTTTTCGGGCAACCGAAGCTTGTAATCCAATTAATAAAGAATTATTTAGCTATTGTATCCGCTGTTATATCTCTAATTGGAATGGCTTCAGGCCACCGTAAAAAACGGTCGATCATTGTAAAGCAATAATGATACCCATCTGACCGACAATGTCCAAATGAATATAGTCGATTCGTTGATCCGGTTCCAGAAACCTAGACGGTTGGAGGTGAACGTGTCGTCCTATTTTTGAACGCTGACATGGGATACAGCAACGAGCCCACTGCACTATATCTTTGCTCATTGATGGCCATACATACATATCGTTGACAAATTATTTTACAGATAGACTTGCCTCCGGGGTGCGATAAATTGTTAAATGTGTCAAAAACCTTCTTTCTTAATGATTTCGGAACGATTGGTCGGATTTCAATGTGCGAAACATCACAACAGATATCCTGTAACTGTGGGCCGAATGTCAATTTTTGTATTTTCAGAGATGTCGTATTGCATTTGACTAGTTTATTTTTCGATTTCTTCATCGCACAGTTGTGTGGCTGCAAGGTCTACCAAATTTATAGTGTCGACATCTCGAAGTGCTGGTGTGCATGAAGCCGCATCTACCCTTGAAAAGGTATCAGCCACGACGTTGTCCATTCCCTCGACAGAAACGATGTTGGTGGTGTATTGGCTGATAAAATTGAGATGAAGAAGTTGTCTCGGTGATGCTTTTTCTGATTTTTGTTTAAACGCATAGTTTTGTGGTCAGTTCGGATACAGAAGTTGTAACCTTCAATCCATGGACGAAAGAACTTTATGGCACTATAAATTGCAAACAGTTCTCTATCGTAGACACTATAATTCATTTCCGCCGGGGATTGTTTTTTGGAGTAATATTCCAACGGTTCCCAGACACTGTTGTTGGTAAGTTGTTCGAGGACAGCTCCAATTACTTTACCTGAAGCGCCAGTTGTCAAACGAAGTTGAGCATGTTCCGCTGGAATGATAGCAAGGTTTCTTTGGTCAACTGGTCTTTAGTCCTTTTTCGGGAATCTTTAAGGAGTGCGTGTGGAGATACTTGGGTGTTCGCTGCATCTTTGATATGGCACCTATAAAAGTTTATCATACTCAAGAACTGTAGCAGTTGTGCGCGAGTTTCGGGTCTTTAAGCGAGGTTATTGCTTGCACTCTCTCTGGCAATGGTTGGGACCCCTGCGGTGTAATGAGTTGTCCGAGATATTCGACGGTCGTTGCGTAAAACTTGCAATCCGAATTTTGAAAGGCGTATGTATGTATGCGTGTACAAATTCAATACCGTGCAGAACTTGCCGAATGAATCTCTGAAACGTTTGTGCCGCATTGCACAAACCGAAGAGCATCATAAAAAACTCGTAGAGGCCAAGCGGAGTAATGACCGCTGTCTTCGTTAAGTCTTCTGGCTTCACTGGTATTTGATGGTAAGCTCTGACCAAATCATTTTTAGAAAATATTGTTTTGCCGTGTAAAATTGAAGCGTAATCGCAGATGTGACCGATAGGGTAACGGTCAGGAATGGTCTGCGCATTAAGTCGGCGGTAGTCGCCATAAGGTCTACAATCGCCTGACTTCTTGGGCACCATGTGCAACGGTCTGGTCTTGCTCTTTCATATACTGGTGGTCCTATCGTTTCAATAAGATGCACGATATTATGTTTTGCAGTAGTACGTTGTGTAGAATTTTGAAGAATCTCAGGAAACTAATGAAGAAGTCTTGCACAAACGTCATTTTTGGAAACAGTGCTTGTCATTGTGTGTATGGTTATTTTTATTTTGATTATTGTTGCTTGTGGATCGGGAATGGTGTTGTTAACGGGAACGTGCATAGGACTGAGTACGAGATTTTCGTATTTCCTTCAGAATCTACACTTGCTCTAAAGCTGCGAATGCTGTGTATGAGCCTGCAATCGCCATCAGTTTATTATCAGACGCTCGATAAATATCCCAAACTTGATCTGCTAACTGAGCAATAGCGGTGTTATATAGCGTATCACCTGGAGTTAGTGTTACTTGGAGTTGTTGTGGTAGATGGTCAGCCACAAAGTTCGGACTGACCTAGCGCCTAATTTACCCTGACTCAGAGCCTCCATTTCTGCTAATACGAATTAAGGTTATAGTTTAATAGTAGTTTTCGGAATTTTTTTCTGGAGAAATGGAGAAACGGTTGAGTAACGCTTGTTGTATAGCAACGTACCTGTTTTCTTCCGGTGGGTGCAGTACTATTTCCTTTACTAGTGTGAGTGTGGAATGTGAATAAGGACACATACCAAACGCAACACGTCTCATAGGCGCATCCTTGGACACTGAAATCATCATCCATCAGTAGCTGACATTAAATATAAAGGTAAATTCTCATTCGTGAATAATACCTTTTCGTTTCGGTGACAGCTATGTTTGGGGCAAAGCTCCTTGCAAAAGGTGTGGATCCTAATAACAAAAATACAAGTACTTTTCAGTGCTACAAACTTATTAGCTTTAGAGGTATAGACATATGCTTAACCTAGCTCAACTAAGCTTCAATAGCATAATACTCATTTTATTGCATACTACTGGGCGTGCATTGCAAATAAGATGAGTGTCTAAAGATCCCCTTCAGCCCGAGACATCAATGCATATCCGGACCTCCGTGTCCACGATAAATACATCACTAAGATGACCACAACCTGCCAGCGTAATAACAACTGCCTCCTCCAGCACTACACCAACTATAACAACACATATAACACAAACAATAACAACACCCTTTATAACAACCTTGAAAAACACAACAGAAAACACAAACATGGCTAGAATAACCAATCCTAAACCGACAACTCAAAAAAAAAGACAGATCTCCACCAATTAAGACAATTGAAGAAAACAATAACTCCCAAAAGAAACAGAAAACAAAAAACCAGACCCTTTTGAACTACTGGTTGGACAATCCTAAAGAGCCAAGCTCATAGAAACGTCTTGACGTCCTCAGTTTGGAAGACGAACACATCGACAACGATAAAACACAAACCGAAACATCAGGAGAAAACAACCAAAAGCAACTCAAGAGAATCAGCAAACTTTCTCCAATCTACGTACAAGATGTTGAGCGCATCAAAATACTCAACAACCCGCTTAGTGAAGTCTCAAATGGTAATTTGAATTTAAAAGTGCTAAAAAATAATGAAGTTCGAATTCAACAATCAGACTGCTCGTACTACACGGCTATCATAAAATTGCTTAGAAAAAATGACACAAAGTACTACACATTTAGACCGAAGGAAGAAAGAGGATTTAAAGTTGTGTTAAGAAACATTCACCACTCTACTGACGCAGATGATATCAAGAAAGAATTAGAACAGAAAGGACATAGGGTCATGAATATGCACAACATACAACAAAGACATACAAAAAAACCTCTGCCACTTTTTAATATAGAAATAACCGCGAGCAACAACAACAAGGACATATACGACATTACACATTTACTACATTGCAAAGTATCTTTTGAACCACCTCACCACAAAAGAACCATATCGCAGTGCACTAATTGTCAAAGATACGTTCACACAAAAAATTATTGCACGAAAGCCTCTGTATGCGTAAAATGTGCGGGTCTTCACAAAACCTTAAACTGCCAAATAACTTCAAATGAAGTAACAATAAAATGCACCTTATATAATGGCTGTCATACGGCAAATTACAAGGGTTGCGAAATTTACAAAGCCTTAAAGATAGAGCGCTACACCCCAATGCGAAAAAAGGACCTCCCAATAATTAAAGAAGAAAAAAGAACAGAAGGGCCGACGAAAGTAAGACGATATAACCTACGCTCAAGCAGCTGCACACGAAACATCCCACCAGCTGAAAGCCGTAACCCAGACAGAGATACACCAGAAGAAGCAACACCAATAGAAAAAAGACAAACCTCGCAACAAAAAGCACCTATTTCAACAAAGATGACTTTACAGAGCTTAAAGAAATAAAGAAGAATCTCATCCAACAAATGACAAATATGCTCCAAATTCTAACTTCCTGACTACAAAGCTTAATGGACAAAATTCTTTGTGAACTAAATATCATCATCTGGAATGCAAATAGATTAAGCCAACACCAACTGGAGCAAAAGGAATTTATAAAAGATAATAATATTGACGTACTAATGATCTCAGAAACACAAGCAAACGGTTCATCAGAATACCAGACTTCAACATCTACACCACAAATCATCCATGCTGGCGCAGCCATTAAAGTAAACAACAAACAACAAAATAAACTGCATTGAACTAGACCAATACAGGCACGAACACATTCAATCAACCACAATTCAAATAGATGATAAAGACGGACCTTTAAACCTCTCAGCCAGATACTGTCCCCCAAAACATAAAATTACACCCCTGCAGTATGAAGACTACTTAAAGTCACTTGGGTGCAGATTCATAGCAGGCTGTGATTACAATGCTAAACACATAGACTGGGGTTCAAGATTATCCAACACCAAAGGAAAAAATCTTCTAAAACCAATTCGCAATTGCAAATACCTTAGCACCGGCAAACCTACTTACTGGCCTACTGACCCAAATAAAACACCTGATCTAATAGATTTCTGCATCACTAAAAACATACAGATAAAAAAATTACAAATCAAATCAAGACTTGGACTATCATCGGACCACTCTCCTATTCATATTAAATACTCAGATAGAGTTTCCACTATAACTACGTCACCTCATCTTTACAACTCAAGAACTGATTGGGACTCTTTTCGGGAATACATAGAGCAACATCTGAATCTGCATGTATCATTACAAACACAAGACGACATAGAACAAGCTGTAATTCACTTCAATGATACAGTAATAAACCAAACAAATCTAACCACATTACACCAACATCAATTCGAGAAAAAATAGAAGAAAAGAGAAGACTAAGGAAACCATGGCAGATTACGAGATTACAAGAGGACAAAAGATTATATAACAAAGCAACTAAAGAACTGAAACTGAAACTTAAATTTAT
>OY019135.1:885000-890294 GCA_955652365.1 Eristalinus aeneus | reverse complement strand
TAATATTATTATTATTATTATTTATTATTATTATTATTATTATTATTATTATTATTATTATTATTATTATTTTATTATTATTTATTATTATATTATTATTATTATTATTATTATTATTATTTATTATTATTATTATTATTATTATTATTATTATTATTATTATTATTATTATTATTATTATTATTATTATTATTATTATTATTATTATTATTATTATTATTATTATTATTATTATTATTATTATTATTATATTATTATTATTATTATTATTATTATTATTATTATTATTATTATTATTATTATTATTATTATTATTATTATTATTATTATTATTATTATTATTATTTATTATTATTATTATTATTATTATTATTATTATTATTATTATTATTATTATTATTATTATTATTATTATTATTATTATTATTATTATTATTATTATTATTATTATTATTATTATTATTATTATTATTATTATTATTATTATTATTATTATTATTATTATTATTATTATTATTATTATTATTATTATTATTATTATTATTATTATTATTATTATTATTATTATTATTATTATTATTATTATTATTATTATTATTATTATTATTATTTTATATTATTATTATTATTATTATTATTATTATTATTATTATTATTATTATTATTATTATTATTATTATTATTATTATTATTATTATTATTATTATTATTATATTATTATTATTATTATTATTATTATTATTATTATTATTATTATTATTATTATTATTATTATTATTATTATATTATTATTATTATTATTATTATTATTATTATTATTATTATTATTATTATTATTATTATTATTATTATTATTATTATTATTATTATTATTATTATTATTATTATTATTATTATTATTATTATTATTATTATTATTATTATTATTATTATTATTATTATTATTATTATTATTATTATTATTATTATTATTATTATTATTATTATTATTATTATTATTATTATTATTATTATTATTATTATTATTATTATTATTATATTATTATTATTATTATTATTATTATTATTATTATTATTATTATTATTATTATTTATTATTATTATTATTATTATTATTATTATTATTATTATTATTATTATTATTATTATTATTATTATTATTATTATTATTATTATTATTATTATTATTATTATTATTATTATTATTATTATTATTATTATTATTATTATTATATTATTATTATTATTATTATTATTATTATTATTATTATTATTATTATTATTATTATTATTATTATTATTATTATTATTATTATTATTATTATTATTATTATTATTATTATTATTATTATTATTATTATTATTATTATTATTATTATTATTATTATTATTATTATTATTATATTATTATTATTATTATTATTATTATTATTATTATTATTATTATTATTATTATTATTATTATTATTATTATTATTATTATTATTATTATTATTATTATTATTATTATTATTATTATTATTATTATTATTATTATTATTATTATTATTTATTATTATTATTATTATTATTATTATTATTATTATTATTATTATTATTATTATTATTATTATTATTATTATTATTATTATTATTATTATTATTATTATTATAATTATTATTATTATTATTATATTATTATTATTATTATTATCTATTATTATTATTATTATTATTATTATTATTATTATTATTATTATTATTATTATTATTATTATTATTATTATTATTATTATTATTATTTATTATTATTATTATTATTATTATTATTATTATTATTATTATTATTATTATTATTATTATTATTATTATTATTATTATTATTATTATTATTATATTATTATTATTATTATTATTATTATTATTATTATTATTATTATTATTATTATTATTATTATTATTATTATTATTATTATTATTATTATTATCATTATTATTATTATTATTAATATTATTATTATTATATTATTATTATTATTATTATTATTATTATTATTATTATTATTATTATTATTATTATTATTATTATTATTATTATTATTATTATTATTATTATTATTATTATTATTATTATTATTATTATTATTATTATTATTATTATTATTATTATTATTATTATTATATTATTATTATTATTATTATTATTATTATTATTATTATTATTATTATTATTATTATTATTATTATTATTATTATTATTATTATTATTATTATTATTATTATTATTATTATTATTATTATTATTATTATTATTATTATTATTATTATTATTATTATTATTATTATTATTATTATTATTATTATTATTATTATTATTATTATTATTATTATTATTATTATTATTATTATTATTATTATTATTATTATTATTATTATTATTATTATTATTATTATTATTATTATTATTATTATTATTATTATTATTATTATTATTATTATTATTATTATTATTATTATTATTATTATTATTATTATTATTATTATTATTATTATTATTATTATTATTATTATTATTATTATTATTATTATTATTATTATTATTATTATTATTATTATTATTATTATTATTATTATTATTATTATTATTATTATTATTATTTATTATTATTATTATTATTATTATTATTATTATTATTATTATTATTATTATTATTATTATTATTATTATTATTATTATTATTATTATTATTATTATTATTATTATTATTATTATTATTATTATTATTATTATTATTATTATTATTATTATTATTATTATTATTATTATTATTATTATTATTATTATTATTATTATTATTATTATTATTATTATTATTATTATTATTATTATTATTATTATTATTATTATTATTATTATTATTATTATTATTATTATTATTATTATTATTATTATTATTATTATTATTATTATTATTATTATTATTATTATTATTATTATTATTATTATTATTATTATTATTATTATTATTATTATTATTATTATTATTATTATTATTATTATTATTATTATTATTATTATTATTATTATTATTATTATTATTATTATTATTATTATTATTATTATTATTATTATTATTATTATTATTATTATTATTATTATTATTATTATTATTATATTATTATTATTATTATTATTATTATTATTATTATTATTATTATTATTATTATTATTATTATTATTATTATTATTATTATTATTATTATTATTATTATTATTATTATTATTATTATTATTATTATTATTATTATTATTATTATTATTATTATTATTATTATTATTATTATTATTATTATTATTATTATTATTATTATTATTATTATTATTATTATTATTATTATTATTATTATTATTATTATTATTTATTATTATTATTATTATTATTATTATTATTATTATTATTATTATTATTATTATTATTATTATTATTATTATTATTATTATTATTATTATTATTATTATTATTATTATTATTATTATTATTATTATTATTATTATTATTATTATTATTATTATTATTATTATTATTATTATATTATTATTATTATTATTATTATTATTATATTATTATTATTATTATTATTATTATTATTATTATTATTATTATTATTATTATTATTATTATTATTATTATTATTATTATTATTATTATTATTATTATTATTATTATTATTATTATTATTATTATTATTATTATTATTATTATTATTATTATTATTATTATTATTATTATTATTATTATTATTATTATTATTATTATTATTATTATTATTATTATTATTATTATTATTATTATTATTATTATTATTATTATTATTATTATTATTATTATTATTATTATTATTATTATTATTATTATTATTATTATTATTATTATTATTATTATTATTATTATTATTATTATTATTATTATTATTATTATTATTATTATTATTATTATTATTATTATTATTATTATTATTATTATTATTATTATTATTATTATTATTATTATTATTATTATTATTATTATTATTATTATTATTATTATTATTATTATTATTATTATTATTATTATTATTATTATTATTATTATTATTATTATTATTTTATTATTATTATTATTATTATTATTATTATTATTATTATTATTATTATTATTATTATTATTATTATTATTATTATTATTATTATTATTATTATTATTATTATTATTATTATTATTATTATTATTATTATTATTATTATTATTATTATTATTATTATTATTATTATTATTATTATTATTATTATTATTATTATTATTATTATTATTATTATTATTATTATTATTATTATTATTATTATTATTATTATTATTATTATTATTATTATTATTATTATTATTATTATTATTATTATTATTATTATTATTATTATTATTATTATTATTATTATTATTATTATTATTATTATTATTATTATTATTATTATTATTATTATTATTATTATTATTATTATTATTATTATTATTATTATTATTATTATTATTATTATTATTATTATTATTATTATTATTATTATTATTATTATTATTATTATTATTATTATTATTATTATTATTATTATTATTATTATTATTATTATTATTATTATTATTATTATTATTATTATTATTATTATTATTATTATTATTATTATTATTATTATTATTATTATTATTATTATTATTATTATTATTATTATTATTATTATTATTATTATTATTATTATTATTATTATTATTATTATTATTATTATTATTATTATTATTATTATTATTATTATTATTATTATTATTATTATTATTATTATTATTATTATTATTATTATTATTATTATTATTATTATTATTATTATTATTATTATTATTATTATTATTATTATTATTATTATTATTATTATTATTATTATTATTATTATTATTATTATTATTATTATTATTATTATTATTATTATTATTATTATTATTATTATTATTATTATTATTATTATTATTATTATTATTATTATTATTATTATTATTATTATTATTATTATTATTATTATTATTATTATTATTATTATTATTATTATTATTATTATTATTATTATTATTATTATTATTATTATTATTATTATTATTATTATTATTATTATTATTATTATTATTATTATTATTATTATTATTATTATTATTATTATTATTATTATTATTATTATTATTATTATTATTATTATTATTATTATTATTATTATTATTATTATTATTATTATTATT
>OY019135.1:872500-882500 GCA_955652365.1 Eristalinus aeneus | reverse complement strand
CCTGATCAATACACCGTCAACCAGACTGATCGACGTCAGGTACTCCTCCAGTATTCTCGATGTCCGAACCTTCCGAGGGTCAAACATCGACTCGGATCATTACCTTGTTGTAGCCAAGGTAAGAACCCGGATATCGAGAGATCAGTGGAGTCGAGACCAGCCAATACGGTTTGACGTCGGAAAGCTACAATCGCAACAAGCCGCTGGGAACTTTTTCGACCGAGTCTCCCTGAAACTCGCTCAGTGTTCAACGCTGCCTGCATCGATCATAGGAGAAAACTGGAAACGTTGCTGGAAACGTTGCTGGAAACGTTGTCACGAAGCCATCAAAGGAGCTTCAACTGATGGGGTATAACAGTCCGGGCGGTTCTGGGCCTCAACTAACATGCCTCTCCAGTCAGCCTGATCCCTCGCCGATTGCTTTCGGTTGCATACTACAAGTTCTCAATTTGTGTGCGTCGTCCCAGTCTTGGCCGTCCCCTGTTGCGTTGTCCCAAATGCTCGGACACCGAGGCTTAATGGGCCGGAGCAGTGGTGTCAATACGTTCATAGCCATTTTATGTGTAGCAGGACTGGGTTAATCAAATTCTTATATAAAGTAATCTAAGTGATACGAGAGACTACTTTATTACTACATCGTCGCTGGAGAACACAAAAATGGCGACTGTCAAGAGTGTGCGTGTCATCCTACACAATCTGACGAGCTTAGTAAAAATGCGAAAACTAGACATTGCATAACTTATTGTATTGTACTTATCTACATTAATCTATAACATATCAATTAGTCTTTATATTCACTTAGATCTAGTTTTACCTTATGAGATAAGATGAACATACATAAACTTGTTTAAAAGATATCAAACTTTTCTTTTTTTTTATAATTGACGCGTGCAAAAGGGGTTGCGAGTACCCTTAAGTGACCGGATCAAGTCACAGCACGGGCCGAAGGTATAGAGGAAGAGAGGGAGAGGAGGTACCGATGCACATTGGTTTTAAATACCTGTGGATTGTAATGAGGAGGAAAAATCGAGCTGGGAAGAGCATTCCAGATTCGTGTAGTGCGGCTAAAGAACGAGTCTCTGAATTTGACTGTACGTCCGAAAGAGTGCTTGAGGGTGAATTGATGGGCATTCCTAGCGAGGCGTGTATTGCGGGTTAATTCTATTATTATTATTATTATTTCAGTGCATTTTTATTTTTCTTAATTCATTTTCTTACATGCTAGACAAAAATACTTAAACTAGCTTACAAGTATAATCAAATGATCTTAACTCTAACTTACTGACTCTTCATGAGTACTCTAAGCTAATCTAGATTTTTTGCCTTATGCCTTTCGGCTTCTTATATTTTTAAAGTTTAGCATTAAAACGTATATCAATTTTTAATTTTTATCCAAGAAAATTGAAAAAAAAACTTGGAATTCAGAAATGTATTATTCCTAACGTAACTTAACCCTTATATCCTAACTATGCGACCTTAAAAGTTAACAAAACTTAACTTAAATATATACAATAATAACTTAAAACATAACATATTTAACTATTTACAGTTATCTTAACTATAATCTTAACTATGTCCTTATAACGTTACGGACGCATACCCAGGGCGTATATGTTATTTATATGCTGAACATATATATCTAATACGCAGTGGAGAACCTTTTTTTAAAGTTTTTTATTGTTTTTTATTGTTTTTTGTATTTTTTGTTTTTTTGTATTTTTTTTTTATTTTTTTTTTATTTTTTATTTTTTTTTGTTTATTTTCTTATTTTTAATTTTTTTTTTGTCTATAAAATGCCTTAGATCTAACTTAACCTATACGAGTTGGCCCTGCTGACTCAACTACCCCGTCTTTTATTTTAAGAACTTAGCGGCTCCGAAGGCTGGTTCTGGTGCAACCACCAATAAAATAGCCGTTCCTTTGCAGAGACTGCTCTCGTAGGAGTTCCTCGTGGCTGCGAGCGACGTCCGGCTCGTATTGAAGTCGCCTTTCCACTGTTCGGCGTACGACATGGAAGATGATAGGGCAGCCTTCCTTATCTTGAATCAGGCCTTTACTGTCCAAGTAGGGGAAAGCTTCAGGTGGAATGAAGCCCTTAAGACGCACCCGTTCATGATACATTTCATTTGGGTAGTAAGCCCCAAAGATCAGGCTGTTGGTTGAAGCCATGGCTCGAGCAGTGTGACTACGAATCAACTTAATAATAAAATTATCTATCCTTATAAGGTTTGCCTCGTTGTACAGAACCTCATTGGGGTAGAATTTCTTGTACTGCGATTCTGGTGTTCGATATAAACGAAGACAGGCCCGAAGGCACCGTGTCTCGAATACCCTCATCTTTTCCATTTGGGAAGGACTCACGTTGAACCACACAGGACAACCATATACCATGATCGGCCGGATAAGGGCCATGTAGCAGATTACCTTCACTCTGGTGTCAAGTTGGCTGCTGTAAAACAGCCCTCTTGCCATAGCGAAGGCATTCTTAGCTCTGGTCAGAGCTGTATTCACATGGATACCACCATATAGATACTGGTCCAACCAGATGCCCAGGTACCTTACTACATTCTTCACGGTCAAGGGCTGTCCCAGTGGGTCAACTATGCCGAACTTGCGCCAATTCATTTTCGTGTCCCTTGAGGCTCTGGACAGCGGAGTTCTGAAAAGAATAGTTTCACACTTCTGGTAGTTGATTTTCAACTTCCAGTCGTCGCAAAATCGTTGAATTGCATCGAAGTCACTCTGCAACAAACCATTTATTTCTTCTACCTTTGGCCCTGATCTGTACGCGATTAGATCATCGGCAAACGCTATTAAGTTGGGCATAGAACCTATAAGATCACTAGTGAATATAGTGAACAAGATCGGCGAACCAACCGCCCCTTGTTGCAACCCATTTTTTATATGGAAGACAGTGGTGGAAATTTCGTTGCCATTTTTCACAACGAACTTCCTACTTGTTACCATGTCATAGATCATATATAGCAATGTTTTATGAATGCCGAGCCTGACTAACTTAAGAAAAAGACCTTCTAGCCATACGGTGTCGAATGCTTTTTCCATGTCAATCAGGCAGGCTCCTGTGCACTGTGTTTTGTTTCTATTCCACTGAATGTCGGAAACCAATTTAGACGCGGCATGAATGGTGTCGTGCCCCGCCCTGAAGCCAAATTGGTTTTCCGGTATTAATTGTTTTTCCTCAACCCATTCTTTTAGTGCTTTAATGATTCGTCTTCTTATACACGGAAGAAGACTTATAGAACGGAGATTCGTAGGGATGGAGGTATCTTTGCCCCGTTTCTGAATGGGCTGTACCACAGCTGTTTTCCAATGCACCGGGTAATATGCATTACTCAGCGCATTGTTGAACAAAGTTATGTATACGTCCACCGCCTCGGAGGGTAGATGTCGCAGAACAATATTTGGTATCCCATCTATTCCCACTGACTTCTTCTTCTTCAGTGAGTTGAAGATACTTTGAAGTTCGTCTTTAGAAATAAGGATGGAGTTGTTTCCATCATCGGCGAAGACATTATTTGCCGGAAGATCGTCATTGAACCTGGTGAAGCTAGAGTTCTCGGATCGCCATTGACTTATTTCGTTGCGAAGAGAGACATGGTTCAGCAAGGCTCCGTTTTCCAGGTCGTGATTCGGACTACGAGTCTCGTTCACCGTATACACTCTCTGAAAAACAGCACCAATTGCTTTCACTTTCTCCTGGGGATCCTCAACTACGAAGAGTCGTTGTCAAGCACTGCCCTATCAGGATCGATGCCAACTGAAGTCAGTAGGTTCCCGTTGTCTGTTGTTCTGTCAAGTCGAACGCTCTGAATATCGTTATGATCTTTCCTCCGAAAGATTTTATTTACTTGCGGGAACATGCTCGGGTTGTTGGTTCTTACAGCCCGAATCTTATTGCCCCAATGCAAGCTTACAGAAAGACTGTAATTTTGCCGAATTAACTATTGGAGTACTTTGATCTGTGACTTCAGACAGCGAATCTCCGCATTTTGTGGATCTGTAAACCTCCTGTACAAGAGTTTAAGCCTTGACAAGAGTCTACTTTTTTGCACGTGAAGTGCATCGATGGTAGCATTCCGATAAATGTCGCCATCATCGGTATGTGCTACATTCGGAATAGTTTTGTCCATTGTACGTTTAATAACTTCGTCCATTTGTATGAGGTACCCATCAACCTCTTCGTTCGTAAGGTTTCTGTTCGTAGGAGGATTGATCACACTCGAACTTATTTCTCTGGCTAAGGTTCTAGAGAAACGTGACCAGCGTGCCTTATTGTAATTATAAGGAAGCGTTTGGACATATTCCTCCAGTTTCTCCAGCTTATTCGGGAGCTGTATTACCGCGGCGAGACCACAGTGATCACTGTCGTACTCGACCGTAGTTAAACAGTTCCTCGTGTGTCGATCCACGTTTAGTAACGTAAGTCGTCTGTCTATTATCATCACATCCAGATAGGACCCGCTTCTAGGAAAGGATGGTCTATCAGTTGCAAGCAGATCTAGCCTGAACTCGATATTGTTCTGCTCCATCCACTCTAAGAGAGCGCTTCCTCTCTCATTCGGAACAGTATTACCCCAATCACCATGTTTAGCGTTCAGATCTCCGGCTAAACTATAGTAATTTTCTTCCGAATTTAATCGGAGGCTAGAGAAGAGAGCCTCGAGCTCAGAGAGAAAGTTAGGGTTTCGAGGTTCTGATGCGTAAGCAGCGATCACGAACAACTTCTTTCCACCTTGGAGAGAGATGCGTGCAATCGCTGCTTCTTGCACACTAAATCCTAAACCTTATGATAAATGTTATTTTTTATCAAGAGGGCGACCCCGCCACCTCTAGTGGATTGGGGTCGGTCTCTTCTAATTATATGGTAATTTTTGTACCTGAGATTGCGCGTCTGGCTTAGCTTAGTTTCGCTAACCATCAGCACGTCAGGTTTGTGAGTTTGCAACAAATTAGAGAGCGATAGTTTTCGCTCGATCCTTATCAGCGAGTTTACATTCACTGCAATTATCTTAAGGGTTCTTACCTCGCGTGAGCCCATTATATCTGAGCGCGCTTGTTTGCAGGCAGCTGAGAGAAGAGGAAATCTACTCTAGCCGTCTGCGTAAGGAAACTGGTCTGTAATTCGACCATCTGCTTCTGCAAGGCAATCATCTGCGCTTGCATCGACTGGATGGAAGACAGTACATCCCTTATGGAGGGCTCTGCCTCGGGTTGCTTAGCTATAGGTGCCGGGACACCCTTAGGCACTGTCTGTTGTGCCGGTTGTCTGCCTGACACCATTTGGGCGTAGGAGATTCCGGGTGTAACAGAAGTAGCTACAGCGCGGCCTACTGGCCTGGCTTCTACTTTTTTTTTGTTCCTTACATCCTTTACTCTCTGACGGAGCTCTTTGATTCGCGGACACCCCAAATAGGTTGCGGGGTGTCTATTTCCTCCGCAGAGTACACATTGGAGGAGCGTCTTGTCCTCTACCGCTTACGTCCCTAAAGGGCATTCCCCTTTGTTGTGGCTGAATGTGCATCGTGCGCAGCGGAACTCCATATTGCAGTTCTCCGCGACGTGACCCAGCCTTCTACACTTCGCACATTGGAGTACGTGGTCAGTTTTATTTAATTTTTCCCACTTTACGTACAAACCACCTACGAAACGGATTTTTCGTAGGTTGTCAATTTTAGTGCCGTGGGATACCTGAACTAAGAAGAAGGGAAGTGCCTTCTTCTTCGCTTTCGCAGCCGCAGTGTTAAAAGGCTTAACCCCTACGAATTGGACCTCGTCGCTCTCAACTTGGCGCAGCTTGTTGAGGAGGACCTTCGGGTCAGTAGAGGGATTTACACCTTTGAGGAGCAAGGTCTTTGGCCTCTCCCCTCTGGGAGTGTACGTGTAGAAGTCAGCGTTCGATGCCGCTAACTTCTCTTTTAAAAACTTAAACCCATCCATTGTTAGGCAATGGACTGTGTGGGTTTGTGGAGTCTTATATTTAATACAAAAATTATTTTTCCCTAGGGCCAACTCACATAGTGTCTCCAACTCGTCAGTCCCCATACGAAAGACGTTGATCGGTGGGCAGCGTACCTTGGACTTCTGCTGCTGTTGCTGTAGCTCCTGTTGCTTTTGTTGTTTTCGTTGTGACTGCTGGTGTTCTTCCTGCTTCTGTTGTTTCTGCTGCGCTTGTTGTTTTTGTTGAGCTGCTTTTAATGTTGTTGATCGCGTTTGCTTTTGCTGCTGCTGATGTTGTTGCACTCCTTGTGTCTGTTGCGCTTTTTGCAACTCTTGCGCTGCTTTAGAAGTTGAAGGTGTAGGTTCTAACTGCTGTTCCTTCTTCTTCAATTGCTGCCTTTTTTGTTGCAGTTCCAGAAACTCTTTATGTTGTGCATTCTTTTTGGCTATTTTCTCAGCAGCTCTTCTTGCAGTCGACCTGTCGTAGAGAAACTTAATATGGGCGTCGAGCTTTGCCCTTTCCTCGTCGAGCCTCTGCAGTTTTTGCTCCTTCTCCTTTATTAGTTCTGCCTCATCGTCAGCATCGGATGTGGCGAGAACTTGGAACGAATTGTCGCTCCCCCTATACGAAAATCGACATTCGTTGCCCTCTGATTCACATTGGAGGGCATCTATGTCGATTGCAGCCGTTGTTGTTGCCTTTGTCTTTGGCGGTGTTTTCTTGGCCGCCACCGATCCGCCTCTG
Organism: Eristalinus aeneus; assembly: GCA_955652365.1. Lineage (NCBI taxonomy): Eukaryota > Metazoa > Arthropoda > Insecta > Diptera > Syrphidae > Eristalinus > Eristalinus aeneus. The sequence continues at coordinate 875,797 of OY019135.1, read as the reverse complement.
CTCGGTGCGACCACTTCCTCGTCTGACGTCATAGCTGTTGTCGTCCGACGCTTTGTGACAGTGGGCTGTGGCTGCAGCTTCTTTCTCCTCTTTTTGATTTCGGTCGTCCGACTCGTGGGGCTAGCCACGCGGATGCTTCCGTCACTACTTTGGTGGCCTGATTTCCCCGCCACCGGTGTTTTAAAATCACCCGATTTGCTGAGCTCGGGTCGCTCGTCACTCTCCATGTCCCTCACTTACACTTAGTGTCTTTTCACTTTGTTTTAATTTAAAAAAAAAAATTATTTTTTTCCGCCACCGGGATTTGAACCGGGGTTACTGGAATCACCACACTGGTGTTCTACCACTTGAGCTACCGCTCCACCTAAATCAATTGTTTTGTTTTGCTAACTAAGCACACTAACTGATTTTTTATGAATGCCGAGCCTGACTAACTTAAGAAAAAGACCTTCTAGCCATACGGTGTCGAATGCTTTTTCCATGTCAATCAGGCAGGCTCCTGTGCACTGTGTTTTGTTTCTATTCCACTGAATGTCGGAAACCAATTTAGACGCGGCATGAATGGTGTCGTGCCCCGCCCTGAAGCCAAATTGGTTTTCCGGTATTAATTGTTTTTCCCAACCCAACCTTTTAGTGCCATTCTTTTAGTGCTTTAATGACTATCTTCTCAAATACCTTGCTTATACACGGAAGAAGACTTATAGAACGGAGATTCGTAGGGATGGAGGTATCTTTGCCCCGTTTCTGAATGGGCTGTACCACAGCTGTTTTCCAATGCACCGGGTAATATGCATTACTCAGCGCATTGTTGAACAAAGTTATGTATACGTCCACCGCCTCGGAGGGTAGATGTCGCAGAACAATATTTGGTATCCCATCTATTCCCACTGACTTCTTCTTCTTCAGTGAGTTGAAGATACTTTGAAGTTCGTCTTTAGAAATAAGGATGGAGTTGTTTCCATCATCGGCGAAGACATTATTTGCCGGAAGATCGTCATTGAACCTGGTGAAGCTAGAGTTCTCGGATCGCCATTGACTTATTTCGTTGCGAAGAGAGACATGGTTCAGCAAGGCTCCGTTTTCCAGGTCGTGATTCGGACTACGAGTCTCGTTCACCGTATACACTCTCTGAAAAACAGCACCAATTGCTTTCACTTTCTCCTGGGGATCCTCAACTACGAAGAGTCGTTGTCAAGCACTGCCCTATCAGGATCGATGCCAACTGAAGTCAGTAGGTTCCCGTTGTCTGTTGTTCTGTCAAGTCGAACGCTCTGAATATCGTTATGATCTTTCCTCCGAAAGATTTTATTTACTTGCGGGAACATGCTCGGGTTGTTGGTTCTTACAGCCCGAATCTTATTGCCCCAATGCAAGCTTACAGAAAGACTGTAATTTTGCCGAATTAACTATTGGAGTACTTTGATCTGTGACTTCAGACAGCGAATCTCCGCATTTTGTGGATCTGTAAACCTCCTGTACAAGAGTTTAAGCCTTGACAAGAGTCTACTTTTTTGCACGTGAAGTGCATCGATGGTAGCATTCCGATAAATGTCGCCTTCATCGGTATGTGCTACATTCGGAATAGTTTTGTCCATTGTACGTTTAATAACTTCGTCCATTTGTATGAGGTACCCATCAACCTCTTCGTTCGTAAGGTTTCTGTTCGTAGGAGGATTGATCACACTCGAACTTATTTCTCTGGCTAAGGTTCTAGAGAAACGTGACCAGCGTGCCTTATTGTAATTATAAGGAAGCGTTTGGACATATTCCTCCAGTTTCTCCAGCTTATTCGGGAGCTGTATTACCGCGGCGAGACCACAGTGATCACTGTCGTACTCGACCGTAGTTAAACAGTTCCTCGTGTGTCGATCCACGTTTAGTAACGTAAGTCGTCTGTCTATTATCATCACATCCAGATAGGACCCGCTTCTAGGAAAGGATGGTCTATCAGTTGCAAGCAGATCTAGCCTGAACTCGATATTGTTCTGCTCCATCCACTCTAAGAGAGCGCTTCCTCTCTCATTCGGAACAGTATTACCCCAATCACCATGTTTAGCGTTCAGATCTCCGGCTAAACTATAGTTATTTTCTTCCGAATTTAATCGGAGGCTAGAGAAGAGAGCCTCGAGCTCAGAGAGAAAGTTAGGGTTTCGAGGTTCTGATGCGTAAGCAGCGATCACGAACAACTTCTTTCCACCTTGGAGAGAGATGCGTGCAATCGCTGCTTCTTGCACACTAAATCTACGCACATCATTGCTATATATAACCTTATGATAAATGTTATTTTTTATCAAGAGGGCGACCCCGCCACCTCTAGTGGATTGGGGTCGGTCTCTTCTAATTATATGGTAATTTTTGTACCTGAGATTGCGCGTCTGGCTTAGCTTAGTTTCGCTTACCATCAGCACGTCAGGTTTGTGAGTTTGCAACAAATTAGAGAGCGATAGTTTTCGCTCGATCCTTATCAGCGAGTTTACATTCACTGCAATTATCTTAAGGGTTCTTACCTCGCGTGAGCCCATTATATCTGAGCGCGCTTGTTTGCAGGCAGCTGAGAGAAGAGGAAATCTACTCTAGCCGTCTGCGTAAGGAAACTGGTCTGTAATTCGACCATCTGCTTCTGCAAGGCAATCATCTGCGCTTGCATCGACTGGATGGAAGACAGTACATCCCTTATGGAGGGCTCTGCCTCGGGTTGCTTAGCTATAGGTGCCGGGACACCCTTAGGCACTGTCTGTTGTGCCGGTTGTCTGCCTGACACCATTTGGGCGTAGGAGATTCCGGGTGTAACAGAAGTAGCTACAGCGCGGCCTACTGGCCTGGCTTCTACTTTTTTTTTGTTCCTTACATCCTTTACTCTCTGACGGAGCTCTTTGATTCGCGGACACCCCAAATAGGTTGCGGGGTGTCTATTTCCTCCGCAGAGTACACATTGGAGGAGCGTCTTGTCCTCTACCGCTTACGTCCCTAAAGGGCATTCCCCTTTGTTGTGGCTGAATGTGCATCGTGCGCAGCGGAACTCCATATTGCAGTTCTCCGCGACGTGACCCAGCCTTCTACACTTCGCACATTGGAGTACGTGGTCAGTTTTATTTAATTTTTCCCACTTTACGTACAAACCACCTACGAAACGGATTTTTCGTAGGTTGTCAATTTTAGTGCCGTGGGATACCTGAACTAAGAAGAAAGGAAGTGCCTTCTTCTTCGCTTTCGCAGCCGCAGTGTTAAAAGGCTTAACCCCTACGAATTGGACCTCGTCGCTCTCAACTTGGCGCAGCTTGTTGAGGAGGACCTTCG
>OY019135.1:865000-867500 GCA_955652365.1 Eristalinus aeneus | reverse complement strand
ATTATTATTATTATTATTATTATTATTATTATTATTATTATTATTATTATTATTATTATTATTATTATTATTATTATTATTATTATTATTATTATTATTATTATTATTATTATTATTATTATTATTATTATTATTATTATTATTATTATTATTATTATTATTATTATTATTATTATTATTATTATTATTATTATTATTATTATTATTATTATTATTATTATTATTATTATTATTATTATTATTATTATTATTATTATTATTATTATTATTATTATTATTATTATTATTATTATTATTATTATTATTATTATTATTATTATTATTATTATTATTATTATTATTATTATTATTATTATTATTATTATTATTATTATTATTATTATTATTATTATTATTATTATTATTATTATTATTATTATTATTATTATTATTATTATTATTATTATTATTATTATTATTATTATTATTATTATTATTATTATTATTATTATTATTATTATTATTATTATTATTATTATTATTATTATTATTATTATTATTATTATTATTATTATTATTATTATTATTATTATTATTATTATTATTATTATTATTATTATTATTATTATTATTATTATTATTATTATTATTATTATTATTATTATTATTATTATTATTATTATTATTATTATTATTATTATTATTATTATTATTATTATTATTATTATTATTATTATTATTATTATTATTATTATTATTATTATTATTATTATTATTATTATTATTATTATTATTATTATTATTATTATTATTATTATTATTATTATTATTATTATTATTATTATTATTATTATTATTATTATTATTATTATTATTATTATTATTATTATTATTATTATTATTATTATTATTATTATTATTATTATTATTATTATTATTATTATTATTATTATTATTATTATTATTATTATTATTATTATTATTATTATTATTATTATTATTATTATTATTATTATTATTATTATTATTATTATTATTATTATTATTATTATTATTATTATTATTATTATTATTATTATTATTATTATTATTATTATTATTATTATTATTATTATTATTATTATTATTATTATTATTATTATTATTATTATTATTATTATTATTATTATTATTATTATTATTATTATTATTATTATTATTATTATTATTATTATTATTATTATTATTATTATTATTATTATTATTATTATTATTATTATTATTATTATTATTATTATTATTATTATTATTATTATTATTATTATTATTATTATTATTATTATTATTATTATTATTATTATTATTATTATTATTATTATTATTATTATTATTATTATTATTATTATTATTATTATTATTATTATTATTATTATTATTATTATTATTATTATTATTATTATTATTATTATTATTATTATTATTATTATTATTATTATTATTATTATTATTATTATTATTATTATTATTATTATTATTATTATTATTATTATTATTATTATTATTATTATTATTATTATTATTATTATTATTATTATTATTATTATTATTATTATTATTATTATTATTATTATTATTATTATTATTATTATTATTATTATTATTATTATTATTATTATTATTATTATTATTATTATTATTATTATTATTATTATTATTATTATTATTATTATTATTATTATTATTATTATTATTATTATTATTATTATTATTATTATTATTATTATTATTATTATTATTATTATTATTATTATTATTATTATTATTATTATTATTATTATTATTATTATTATTATTATTATTATTATTATTATTATTATTATTATTATTATTATTATTATTATTATTATTATTATTATTATTATTATTATTATTATTATTATTATTATTATTATTATTATTATTATTATTATTATTATTATTATTATTATTATTATTATTATTATTATTATTATTATTATTATTATTATTATTATTATTATTATTATTATTATTATTATTATTATTATTATTATTATTATTATTATTATTATTATTATTATTATTATTATTATTATTATTATTATTATTATTATTATTATTATTATTATTATTATTATTATTATTATTATTATTATTATTATTATTATTATTATTATTATTATTATTATTATTATTATTATTATTATTATTATTATTATTATTATTATTATTATTATTATTATTATTATTATTATTATTATTATTATTATTATTATTATTATTATTATTATTATTATTATTATTATTATTATTATTATTATTATTATTATTATTATTATTATTATTATTATTATTATTATTATTATTATTATTATTATTATTATTATTATTATTATTATTATTATTATTATTATTATTATTATTATTATTATTATTATTATTATTATTATTATTATTATTATTATTATTATTATTATTATTATTATTATTATTATTATTATATTATTATTATTATTATTATTAT
>OY019135.1:850000-860000 GCA_955652365.1 Eristalinus aeneus | reverse complement strand
TATTATTATTATTATTATTATTATTATTATTATTATTATTATTATTATTATTATTATTATTATTATTATTATTATTATTATTATTATTATTATTATTATTATTATTATTATTATTATTATTATTATTATTATTATTATTATTATTATTATTATTATTATTATTATTATTATTATTATTATTATTATTATTATTATTATTATTATTATTATTATTATTATTATTATTATTATTATTATTATTATTATTATTATTATTATTATTATTATTATTATTATTATTATTATTATTATTATTATTATTATTATTATTATTATTATTATTATTATTATTATTATTATTATTATTATTATTATTATTATATTATTATTATTATTATTATTATTATTATTATTATTATTATATTATTATTATTATTATTATTATTATTATTATTATTATTATTATTATTATTATTATTATTATTATTATTATTATTATTATTATTATTATTATTATTATTATTATTATTATTATTATTATTATTATTATTATATTATTATTATTATTATTATTATTATTATTATTATTATTATTATTATTATATTATTATTATTATTATTATTATTATTATTATTATTATTATTATTATTATTATTATTATTATTATTATTATTATTATTATTATTATTATTATTATTATTATTATTATTATTATTATTATTATTATTATTATTATTATTATTATTATTATTATTATTATTATTATTATTATTATTATTATTATTATTATTATTATTATTATTATATTATTATTATTATTATTATTATTATTATTATTATTATTATTATTATTATTATTATTATTATTATTATTATTATTATTATTATTATTATTATTATTATTATTATTATTATTATTATTATTATTATTATTATTATTATTATTATTATTATTATTATTATTATTATTATTATTATTATTATTATTATTATTATTATTATTATTATTATTATTATTATTATTATTATTATTATTATTATTATTATTATTATTATTATTATTATTATTATTATTATTATTATTATTATTATTATTATTATTATTATTATTATTATTATTATTATTATTATTATTATTATTATTATTATTATTATTATTATTATTATTATTATTATTATTATTATTATTATTATTATTATTATTATTATTATTATTATTATTATTATTATTATTATTATTATTATTATTATTATTATTATTATTATTATTATTATTATTATTATTATTTATTATTATTATTATTATTATTATTATTATTATTATTATTATTATTATTATTATTATTATTATTATTATTATTATTATTATTATTATTATTATTATTATTATTATTATTATTATTATTATTATTATTATTATTATTATTATTATTATTATTATTATTATTATTATTATTATTATTATTATTATTATTATTATTATTATTATTATTATTATTATTATTATTATTATTATTATTATTATTATTATTATTATTATTATTATTATTATTATTATTATTATTATTATTATTATTATTATTATTATTATTATTATTATTATTATTATTATTATTATTATTATTATTATTATTATTATTATTATTATTATTATTATTATTATTATTATTATTATTATTATTATTATTATTATTATTATTATTATTATTATTATTATTATTATTATTATTATTATTATTATTATTATTATTATTATTATTATTATTATTATTATTATTATTATTATTATTATTATTATTATTATTATTATTATTATTATTATTATTATTATTATTATTATTATTATTATTATTATTATTATTATTATTATTATTATTATTATTATTATTATTATTATTATTATTATTATTATTATTATTATTATTATTATTATTATTATTATTATTATTATTATTATTATTATTATTATTATTATTATTATTATTATTATTATTATTATTATTATTATTATTATTATTATTATTATTATTATTATTATTATTATTATTATTATTATTATTATTATTATTATTATTATTATTATTATTATTATTATTATTATTATTATTATTATTATTATTATTATTATTATTATTATTATTATTATTATTATTATTATTATTATTATTATTATTATTATTATTATTATTATTATTATTATTATTATTATTATTATTATTATTATTATTATTATTATTATTATTATTATTATTATTATTATTATTATTATTATTATTATTATTATTATTATTATTATTATTATTATTATTATTATTATTATTATTATTATTATTATTATTATTATTATTATTATTATTATTATTATTATTATTATTATTATTATTATTATTATTATTATTATTATTATTATTATTATTATTATTATTATTATTATTATTATTATTATTATTATTATTATTATTATTATTATTATTATTATTATTATTATTATTATTATTATTATTATTATTATTATTATTATTATTATTATTATTATTATTATTATTATTATTATTATTATTATTATTATTATTATTATTATTATTATTATTATTATTATTATTATTATTATTATTATTATTATTATTATTATTATTATTATTATTATTATTATTATTATTATTATTATTATTATTATTATTATTATTATTATTATTATTATTATTATTATTATTATTATTATTATTATTATTATTATTATTATTATTATTATTATTATTATTATTATTATTATTATTATTATTATTATTATTATTATTATTATTATTATTATTATTATTATTATTATTATTATTATTATTATTATTATTATTATTATTATTATTATTATTATTATTATTATTATTATTATTATTATTATTATTATTATTATTATTATTATTATTATTATTATTATTATTATTATTATTATTATTATTATTATTATTATTATTATTATTATTATTATTATTATTATTATTATTATTATTATTATTATTATTATTATTATTATTATTATTATTATTATTATTATTATTATTATTATTATTATTATTATTATTATTATTATTATTATTATTATTATTATTATTATTATTATTATTATTATTATTATTATTATTATTATTATTATTATTATTATTATTATTATTATTATTATTATTATTATTATTATTATTATTATTATTATTATTATTATTATTATTATTATTATTATTATTATTATTATTATTATTATTATTATTATTATTATTATTATTATTATTATTATTATTATTATTATTATTATTATTATTATTATTATTATTATTATTATTATTATTATTATTATTATTATTATTATTATTATTATTATTATTATTATTATTATTATTATTATTATTATTATTATTATTATTATTATTATTATTATTATTATTATTATTATTATTATTATTATTATTATTATTATTATTATTATTATTATTATTATTATTATTATTATTATTATTATTATTATTATTATTATTATTATTATTATTATTATTATTATTATTATTATTATTATTATTATTATTATTATTATTATTATTATTATTATTATTATTATTATTATTATTATTATTATTATTATTATTATTATTATTATTATTATTATTATTATTATTATTATTATTATTATTATTATTATTATTATTATTATTATTATTATTATTATTATTATTATTATTATTATTATTATTATTATTATTATTATTATTATTATTATTATTATTATTATTATTATTATTATTATTATTATTATTATTATTATTATTATTATTATTATTATTATTATTATTATTATTATTATTATTATTATTATTATTATTATTATTATTATTATTATTATTATTATTATTATTATTATTATTATTATTATTATTATTATTATTATTATTATTATTATTATTATTATTATTATTATTATTATTATTATTATTATTATTATTATTATTATTATTATTATTATTATTATTATTATTATTATTATTATTATTATTATTATTATTATTATTATTATTATTATTATTATTATTATTATTATTATTATTATTATTATTATTATTATTATTATTATTATTATTATTATTATTATTATTATTATTATTATTATTATTATTATTATTATTATTATTATTATTATTATTATTATTATTATTATTATTATTATTATTATTATTATTATTATTATTATTATTATTATTATTATTATTATTATTATTATTATTATTATTATTATTATTATTATTATTATTATTATTATTATTATTATTATTATTATTATTATTATTATTATTATTATTATTATTATTATTATTATTATTATTATTATTATTATTATTATTATTATTATTATTATTATTATTATTATTATTATTATTATTATTATTATTATTATTATTATTATTATTATTATTATTATTATTATTATTATTATTATTATTATTATTATTATTATTATTATTATTATTATTATTATTATTATTATTATTATTATTATTATTATTATTATTATTATTATTATTATTATTATTATTATTATTATTATTATTATTATCATTATTATTATTATTATTATTCTAGGAGACTTCAACGCTTAACTGGGGAAAGAGTACATCTTTGCTGAAGTCATCGGACTCAGGCTGTTGGACTTCGCCTCGGGCCGGAACCTCTCTGTCGCTTGCACGACCTACCCACACCTGAACATTCACAAAGGGACCTGGTGATCTCCTGATCAATACACCGTCAACCAGACTGATCGACGTCAGGCACTCCTCCAGTATTCTCGATGTCCGAACCTTCCGAGGGTCAAACATCGACTCGGATCATTACCTTGTTGTAGCCAAGGTAAGAACCCGGATATCGAGAGATCAGTGGAGTCGAGACCAGCCAATACGGTTTGACGTCGGAAAGCTACAATCGCAACAAGTCGCTGGGAACTTTTTCGACCGAGTCTCCCTGAAACTCGCTCAGTGTTCAACGCTGCCTGCATCGATCATAGGAGAAAACTGGAAACGTTGCTGGAAACGTTGCTGGAAACGTTGCTGGAAACGTTGTCACGAAGCCATCAAAGGAGCTTCAACTGATGGGGTATAACAGTCCGGGCGGTTCTGGGCCTCAACTAACATGCCTCTCCAGTCAGCCTGATCCCTCGCCGATTGCTTTCGGTTGCATACTACAAGTTCTCAATTTGTGTGCGTCGTCCCAGTCTTGGCCGTCCCCTGTTGCGTTGTCCCAAATGCTCGGACACCGAGGCTTAATGGGCCGGAGCAGTGGTGTCAATACGTTCATAGCCATTTTATGTGTAGCAGGACTGGGTTAATCAAATTCTTATATAAAGTAATCTAAGTGATACGAGAGACTACTTTATTACTACATCGTCGCTGGAGAACACAAAAATGGCGACTGTCAAGAGTGTGCGTGTCATCCTACACAATCTGACGAGCTTAGTAAAAATGCGAAAACTAGACATTGCATAACTTATTGTATTGTACTTATCTACATTAATCTATAACATATCAATTCCTCTTTATATTCACTTAGATCTAGTTTTACCTTATGAGATAAGATGAACATACATAAACTTGTTTAAAAGATATCAAACTTTTCTTTTTTTTATAATTGACGCGTGCAAAAGGGGTTGCGAGTACCCTTAAGTGACCGGATCAAGTCACAGCACGGGCCGAAGGTATAGAGGAAGAGAGGGAGAGGAGGTACCGATGCACATTGGTTTTAAATACCTGTGGATTGTAATGAGGAGGAAAAATCGAGCTGGGAAGAGCATTCCAGATTCGTGTAGTGCGGCTAAAGAACGAGTCTCTGAATTTGACTGTACGTCCGAAAGAGTGCTTGAGGGTGAATTGATGGGCATTCCTAGCGAGGCGTGTATTGCGGGTTAATTCTATTATTATTATTATTTCAGTGCATTTTTATTTTTCTTAATTCATTTTCTTACATGCTAGACAAAAATACTTAAACTAGCTTACAAGTATAATCAAATGATCTTAACTCTAACTTACTGACTCTTCATGAGTACTCTAAGCTAATCTAGATTTTTTGCCTTATGCCTTTCGGCTTCTTATATTTTTAAAGTTTAGCATTAAAACGTATATCAATTTTTAATTTTTATCCAAGAAAATTGAAAACAAAACTTGGAATTCAGAAATGTATTATTCCTAACGTAACTTAACCCTTATATCCTAACTATGCGACCTTAAAAGTTAACAAAACTTAACTTAAATATATACAATAATAACTTAAAACATAACATATTTAACTATTTACAGTTATCTTAACTATAATCTTAACTATGTCCTTATAACGTTACGGACGCATACCCAGGGCGTAAATGTTATTTATATGCTGAACATATATATCTAATACGCAGTGGAGAACCTTTTTTTAAAGTTTTTTATTGTTTTTTATTGTTTTTTGTATTTTTTGTTTTTTTGTATTTTTTTTTTTTTATTTTTTATTTTTTTTTGTTTATTTTCTTATTTTTAATTTTTTTTTTTGTCTATAAAATGCCTTAGATCTAACTTAACCTATACGAGTTGGCCCTGCTGACTCAACTACCCCGTCTTTTATTTTAAGAACTTAGCGGCTCCGAAGGCTGGTTCTGGTGCAACCACCAATAAAATAGCCGTTCCTTTGCAGAGACTGCTCTCGTAGGAGTTCCTCGTGGCTGCGAGCGACGTCCGGCTCGTATTGAAGTCGCCTTTCCACTGTTCGGCGTACGACATGGAAGATGATAGGGCAGCCTTCCTTATCTTGAATCAGGCCTTTACTGTCCAAGTAGGGGAAAGCTTCAGGTGGAATGAAGCCCTTAAGACGCACCCGTTCATGATACATTTCATTTGGGTAGTAAGCCCCAAAGATCAGGCTGTTGGTTGAAGCCATGGCTCGAGCAGTGTGACTACGAATCAACTTAATAATAAAATTATCTATCCTTATAAGGTTTGCCTCTTTGTACAGAACCTCATTGGGGTAGAATTTCTTGTACTGCGATTCTGGTGTTCGATATAAACGAAGACAGGCCCGAAAGCACCGTCTCTCGAATACCCTCATCTTTTCCATTTGGGAAGGACTCACGTTGAACCACACAGGACAACCATATACCATGATCGGCCGGATAAGGGCCATGTAGCAGATTACCTTCACTCTGGTGTCAAGTTGGCTGCTGTAAAACAGCCCTCTTGCCATAGCGAAGGCATTCTTAGCTCTGGTCAGAGCTGTATTCACATGGATACCACCATATAGATACTGGTCCAACCAGATGCCCAGGTACCTTACTACATTCTTCACGGTCAAGGGCTGTCCCAGTGGGTCAACTATGCCGAACTTGCGCCAATTCATTTTCGTGTCCCTTGAGGCTCTGGACAGCGGAGTTCTGAAAAGAATAGTTTCACACTTCTGGTAGTTGATTTTCAACTTCCAGTCGTCGCAAAATCGTTGAATTGCATCGAAGTCACTCTGCAACAAACCATTTATTTCTTCTACCTTTGGCCCTGATCTGTACGCGATTAGATCATCGGCAAACGCTATTAAGTTGGGCATAGAACCTATAAGATCACTAATGAATATAGTGAACAAGATCGGCGAACCAACCGCCCCTTGTTGCAACCCATTTTTTATATGGAACACAGTGGTGGAAATTTCGTTGCCATTTTTCACAACGAACTTCCTACTTGTTACCATGTCATAGATCATATATAGCAATGTTTTATGAATGCCGAGCCTGACTAACTTAAGAAAAAGACCTTCTAGCCATACGGTGTCGAATGCTTTTTCCATGTCAATCAGGCAGGCTCCTGTGCACTGTGTTTTGTTTCTATTCCACTGAATGTCGGAAACCAATTTAGACGCGGCATGAATGGTGTCGTGCCCCGCCCTGAAGCCAAATTGGTTTTCCGGTATTAATTGTTTTTCCTCAACCCATTCTTTTAGTGCTTTAATGACTATCTTCTCAAATACCTTGCTTATACACGGAAGAAGACTTATAGAACGGAGATTCGTAGGGATGGAGGTATCTTTGCCCCGTTTCTGAATGGGCTGTACCACAGCTGTTTTCCAATGCACCGGGTAATATGCATTACTCAGCGCATTGTTGAACAAAGTTATGTATACGTCCACCGCCTCGGAGGGTAGATGTCGCAGAACAATATTTGGTATCCCATCTATTCCCACTGACTTCTTCTTCTTCAGTGAGTTGAAGATACTTTGAAGTTCGTCTTTAGAAATAAGGATGGAGTTGTTTCCATCATCGGCGAAGACATTATTTGCCGGAAGATCGTCATTGAACCTGGTGAAGCTAGAGTTCTCGGATCGCCATTGACTTATTTCGTTGCGAAGAGAGACATGGTTCAGCAAGGCTCCGTTTTCCAGGTCGTGATTCGGACTACGAGTCTCGTTCACCGTATACACTCTCTGAAAAACAGCACCAATTGCTTTCACTTTCTCCTGGGGATCCTCAACTACGAAGAGTCGTTGTCAAGCACTGCCCTATCAGGATCGATGCCAACTGAAGTCAGTAGGTTCCCGTTGTCTGTTGTTCTGTCAAGTCGAACGCTCTGAATATCGTTATGATCTTTCCTCCGAAAGATTTTATTTACTTGCGGGAACATGCTCGGGTTGTTGGTTCTTACAGCCCGAATCTTATTGCCCCAATGCAAGCTTACAGAAAGACTGTAATTTTGCCGAATTAACTATTGGAGTACTTTGATCTGTGACTTCAGACAGCGAATCTCCGCATTTTGTGGATCTGTAAACCTCCTGTACAAGAGTTTAAGCCTTGACAAGAGTCTACTTTTTTGCACGTGAAGTGCATCGATGGTAGCATTCCGATAAATGTCGCCATCATCGGTATGTGCTACATTCGGAATAGTTTTGTCCATTGTACGTTTAATAACTTCGTCCATTTGTATGAGGTACCCATCAACCTCTTCGTTCGTAAGGTTTCTGTTCGTAGGAGGATTGATCACACTCGAACTTATTTCTCTGGCTAAGGTTCTAGAGAAACGTGACCAGCGTGCCTTATTGTAATTATAAGGAAGCGTTTGGACATATTCCTCCAGTTTCTCCAGCTTATTCGGGAGCTGTATTACCGCGGCGAGACCACAGTGATCACTGTCGTACTCGACCGTAGTTAAACAGTTCCTCGTGTGTCGATCCACGTTTAGTAACGTAAGTCGTCTGTCTATTATCATCACATCCAGATAGGACCCGCTTCTAGGAAAGGATGGTCTATCAGTTGCAAGCAGATCTAGCCTGAACTCGATATTGTTCTGCTCCATCCACTCTAAGAGAGCGCTTCCTCTCTCATTCGGAACAGTATTACCCCAATCACCATGTTTAGCGTTCAGATCTCCGGCTAAACTATAGTAATTTTCTTCCGAATTTAATCGGAGGCTAGAGAAGAGAGCCTCGAGCTCAGAGAGAAAGTTAGGGTTTCGAGGTTCTGATGCGTAAGCAGCGATCACGAACAACTTCTTTCCACCTTGGAGAGAGATGCGTGCAATCGCTGCTTCTTGCACACTAAATCCTAAACCTTATGATAAATGTTATTTTTTATCAAGAGGGCGACCCCGCCACCTCTAGTGGATTGGGGTCGGTCTCTTCTAATTATATGGTAATTTTTGTACCTGAGATTGCGCGTCTGGCTTAGCTTAGTTTCGCTAACCATCAGCACGTCAGGTTTGTGAGTTTGCAACAAATTAGAGAGCGATAGTTTTCGCTCGATCCTTATCAGCGAGTTTACATTCACTGCAATTATCTTAAGGGTTCTTACCTCGCGTGAGCCCATTATATCTGAGCGCGCTTGTTTGCAGGCAGCTGAGAGAAGAGGAAATCTACTCTAGCCGTCTGCGTAAGGAAACTGGTCTGTAATTCGACCATCTGCTTCTGCAAGGCAATCATCTGCGCTTGCATCGACTGGATGGAAGACAGTACATCCCTTATGGAGGGCTCTGCCTCGGGTTGCTT